>JABFQM010002822.1:0-13677 GCA_022816865.1 Zelostemma sp. ZL-2020
AAGCGTTTCCCCGATCACAATCGTCCCTGGAAAGATCATCATTAAACCCGGGAAAATGGTTACGAAACGTTCCCGTTTCGCGATTGCGTCATTGCGTGTCTCGGCATCCGCACCCGTCGCGAACTTCGATAATTATATCACGAAAATTTACGGCGAAACGTGTCTCATTTTCGTCCGCTCGGAATGCCCGTTTTTTCGCGACCGCGACCCGACATTAAACGATCTCTGTATTTCACGATGATACGTTAACACGCTTGTTTACGATCTAAATAAAAGCCGCGGCGAGCGCGTAATTTACGTTATTTACCGCATTTACCGCGCGATGATTATGTAAATACGCTCGCGATTTTCATTAATTCTCCCGGATTAATTTTCGTCCCGGGTGGCGCGGCTGATACACTTTTCGATCCGCGAAACATCGAGTAATTTCGCGCGGGAGCGAAATAAAAATCGTTGCGTAATCGGCCGCTGGCGGTGACTCGGTAACGAATGAAGCGCAATTAAAGAATTCTTACGGTGTCATTACGTCGTTATATGGAACGCGCGAAAAATTAATTGACGCGACGTTGGCCTCTTATGAAAAATGACTGGAAGAGGCGAGATGGGACTCGCAAATTGCCTCTGGGCGGCGATTCCCGTCCATTTCGCCGGGTTTAATTAGCTCCGGCGAGACCGCTTCATTCGGGGCCGAGCGCGAAAGTTGAGGAAGGCCACGGCTGCCGAGAACGCCCGATTTTTTTCGCGCGTACCGACCCCGGAAAGTCCGATAAATCGAGCGATGCGATTTATGGAGTCGCGCGCTCGACGACCCGTGGGCTAAATCGCACAATCGCGCGAATCGAGCTATTCTACAAATCAACGCTCGCGCCTCCGTCTCCTCTGCTTCGACGCCTACTTCACCGGACGTCTCGGAGTTACGTGTCTCCTGCTTGGACATTTTTTGCCCCCGGGAAGCGACGAGAAAGTTATCCGGAACGCTTTTTTTTTTTAATTCTCAAACTCGAGCGCCGTTGCGCCACGTTTTTCGCCTTTGACGGATTCAGGGTTGACACGATCCGGGAAATTGGAGAACTTGGAATTTTAAGGGTTTCAAAACTTAATTTTATCCCGAAAATAAATTTTTTTATGGTAAACGAAGGAAAGATTTTGTGTTCAAAAAGAATCGTAAGTTTGCTGATTTAAAAAAAAATATTGAGTACAATTGTACCCCTATTTTTGTGCCTGCAATTATTGCGCGATAAATTGTTAGCGAAAAAACATTGCATTAAAAATCATCTCGTAATTGGTTCGTTGATTAAATCAGAAACATTGAATTTAGGAAAATGAATCTCATTAGGTGAGAAAAGTGATTTTTTCGTGTTCGCAATCATTAAAAAATCACATTTTTAATTGAAAACCTGAAAAAAAAGTGTGACCATCCCCGATCGCGGATTTTTCATGAAAAATCGGCCGAGTTATGAGGAACGGTAATTAAAATTCCTCAAAGTGGCCGAGCGCAACAGCGAAATTCCGCGGCGACGACGGGCTCGTCTACGAGGTGCGAATTTCTCACGCGTTTTCTCCTTTCCGGGAATTCCTCCAGTACGCAAGTGACCCGAAAATCGTTTATCTTTTTAATGACCTCCTTGTTTGCATAAGTCGGCACTCGAAGCTCGTAAATTAGCTCAGCAACATCGAAAATAAAGCTCCGTTTGCGGAAGGTTTTTTTATCTAAACTAATTAAACTCCTGCACTGAAATCCGCGTTTATACAAATGGTAATTTCAGACGAAGCCTGAAAAGAATTAACTCGCTCGAATTCGGGCAACTTTTTTCTCCTCATACACGCACAAAAAGACGCGTAAAAATGGTAATTTCGTGAATGGAACAATTACAATACACTGCGTGGTACATTTTTCTAAACGCCACAATAAATTCCGCCGAGTTTTTTTTTTTCTTCCTCGGCGAATAACGAGGAGAAAGCATCGAAATGCACCTGCATTCTCGCCTCGCATTTGAGGTACCATTTAATTTTTCCCTGGCATTTCTAAAATGAAACGTCGATACGAGAAAGATAATGATAATAATAATGATAATGGAGCGTCAATAATAGCGAGAGACAGCGACGATAGAGCAAGGAGTGGATGCGGTACCGTTATGATTGCAGGAGACATCGCAGCCATGCTCCGTTTGTACCACACTCGCTTCTGCAGCTACTATAATAATCGTTGTAGGAAGAGATAACGCGGCTGGTATGCGATGATGCTCTCTTTGCGACTCTCGAGCTCATCCGAGTGCTCGCTGCAGCAGGCCACGACCGCAGCGTCGTTATCAGGGACACTGCCGCAGCAACGCCGCGTCTTGTTTTAATCATTTTACGTCCCGGCAACTTCGCATAAGGTACATTTCGTAGCGGTACTCGGAGCAACGTCCACTCTTCTATCCCCGTCGTAAATATGCTCACTTTCAAGAAAAGGTTCGCGAAAGTTACGAAAAAATTATGCATCTTTAAAACTGGACATTTTTTAGACGATTCTCACTTTGTACAAACAAGAATCTTGTAATTTACTCATTGATTCGAAATTATTAGAAATACTGCATTTCGGAAAAAGCGACTTGAATTTTGAGTTGTTCATCCGATTCTTCTTTGGCCCGGTTAAAAAAAAATTATGCATGTTCAAAACTGGACATTTTTTAGACGATTCTCACTTTGTACAAACAAGAATCTTGTAATTTACTCATTGATTCGAAATTATTAGAAATACTGCATTTCGGAAAAAGCGACTTGAATTTTGAGTTGTTTATCCGATTCTTCTTTGGCCCGAAAGTTCATAAAAACTAAACAAAATTATGAACTTTTCGTATTTTTTGTCATGCTTGAGGACGCTCGTAAAAATTGCTTCAGTAATCGTTTCTATCAGTTAATAATTTCATCATAAATTCAAAGCAAGTTGAATTTAGTGACACGAAACGTATAAGAATCTGTAATTCATGTTGGATTCCCGCAGCTTCCCATTCAGCCCGAGTAATTATTTCAATCCCGACAGTAAAATAGTAACTTCCGCGATCGCGGTACACGAGCGACTATATCAACGTTATTTAAACCGTCAAAAGATGCGACACGTAGATGTCGCGTAAGTGTTAAACATCGATTAATTAGCTCGTGTTTTCATTATATTCCCGGGCAATATAACCAGTCACGACTCGTACTCCTTTCAAAGCAGCCTCGTGTGCCTTCCATAAAGGGCTTACCAGTATTTATTCAAATATAAATATGTATTGTGTATCGTCAGCTTTTATTGCGCCTCGAGTTTCGTCTATAAATTGCAATAATTATCGGTTCATCCGACGTTCATTAGCTCCTCGCCATCGATACGATCTCGTGGAAAACTTTCGAGCAATTAGCTTTTAGAAAAGCCATTTTCGACTGGGAAAATCCGCGCCCGAAATCGCGGGTAATTTAATTCACCTCGTGAAAAAAGCCTATTCCATAATTACCGATACTTTGTAAATCGCAGAATTCAATTAGTCAACGTTCATTAAAGGCTAAAAAATCGATTCAACATTTATATCTGATTAATGTAACTGCTTTTTTCTCGGTAAGCGTTCCTCGTGAGTTTATGTATCCGTAAAAGCATAACTATGGGACGAGTACGCCTAGACCGGTTGCTCGTGACGTATATGGTCCGGCGAGGTTGACCGAAGAAGAGGCACAACTGGATCAGAGGATGCTGCGACCGACCGACCGCTTCTTCTTCTCATTACTCTTCTTTTTCTCCGCCTCCTCCTCCCGGAATACGAGTTTCCCTCGATTATTCATCAATTTACGTAAAAGAAATTCCTCCTTTTTTTTCATCTCAATTTTCGTCCGAGGCGCTGAATTATAATATCACGCGTGCGATTATGGTAAAAGTGAAGCAGCTAGTTTCTTCTCGTAGTCGGCGATGGTTATTCTCACTTTTGCCGAGATCGCGAGAGAGAAAATCTAAGAAACTCCTCTCTACGGGAGGAATGCCGCCCCGAGGCAGTCCACTTTATTCGTGTCTTCTGCCGTTTCTGTACGATCGGCGGAGAAGGCTCTTGGCAAAAAGTCCCGGCGTCGCTTCGTTTAATAGAAAACGATACTCCTTATAACGATCCCGCGAGATCGTTATGTCACCAAGAGCGCGGGGCAGTTATCATTTATCAAATCTCCCGATTCGCATCCCATTTATTACGCGTCCAGAAAAGGGAAAATTGTGTTATCGGCCGGTTTGAAACGCGCCCTCGGCACTTCCTGGCTGGGAACGTGTTAATTCAGCGTCGGGTTGACGCGCCGACGAAAAGGGAAAACGGGGCTTTAGGGAGAAACACGCAGGCTCGGAAGCGAGTAGATGCGCCGATAGAACGTACGGTTTGGAGCCGCTGCTGCAGCGGCCAGATGGCACGATTGCGCGGCGTTGCTGTACGCTCAACGTGCCGTTTTCACGTGCGTGAGCGACTGCTCGCGAGGAGAATGCGAGCGGACGCATGGGCGGGCCGGTCAGTCGTGTTGCACGATGTCTTGAAAAATGTAGAGAACGGATTGTCGCTAGCGCATAGACCGCTTCCGAGGAGAGCACACGCTGCCTCGGACTGCGAATCAACGCCGCGCTCGGAAAACCCTGTTGCGCGATCTCTGACATTTCGACTCGAAGCCGTGAAAAAACGTTTTTTTGTAACGGTAAATCGTGAATGTTTTGAATTTCTTTAAACTTTGTCTTCGGTTTTTGCTATAAAATTAAGGACAATTAAAAATTGTGGTAGTTGAATAACGGACATGGAATTTAAATCGTGTGTGTCCCTAAAGATATTTCAAAGATGAATAATATTCGAATTCGGAAGATCTTTATATAAATGCGATTGGGTAAAATTTTCAATTAAAAATCAAGAAGTTTCAAGTTTTCTAAAAGTTTAGTTAGAACTGTAATTGAAATTCAATTTTTACTAGATTTATACTAGAAAAATTTACAACAAATTAAAAAAACTTTTAAGGAACAATGCCATTCCAGATGACAAAGAAACATGAGCACATAAAAATCGCAGGTTGCAATCAATGAATTCGCCAGTTTAAAATGCAAAGATGTGTCTAAAAAATAAAATGAAACAAAATGAAGAAACACTTTCTTCAACATGTTTCCCAATATCATTAATACAAGAAGAATTAACCGAAACAAAAAACCTTTTAAGGAACAAAGAAGCAATCGCCCAGAAAAATTGCGTCAACTTAAAATCAACAATTACGGAGTTGAATTGTTCTTCCGGGAAGCGACAGAATTGCACTTTGGCATACAAAGTTTCGCATTGTTAAAATGCAGTCAAAGAAACTGGTTCACTCGATAGTCCATATAGAGAACGTCGGAAACCAGGGCTCCTCCTGACGTAAATGGACGCGAGAGTCCAGATTCAACGTCGTCGAATCGAGCCAGAAATCGCGCTCGTTCGAACAAGCAAAAGTAAAACGCGTGATAATTCTCGCTCCCGAGAGACTCGACGCGATCGTTGCTCGGCGAAGGTGATTTTCGCGATTTATATGCACAATTTCGTTACGTGTTGTTTGCGTTGCGAAGAATAAAGGCGGGGCTACTTTGAGAACCTCTATCCGGGGAACGGACCTAGGGAACACTTTATCTTTCAAGTCCAGGATGTGGGTCGCAACTGCCGTCCGCCACGCGAACGCTAATGCTTTAAGGATCGTTCACACCTGGACGACGTCACGTATTACCCGAAAGAAAAAAAACCAGCTACGCCGAGAATGAAAAAAAAAAACAGCGAGATTTTCGGAACGTATTTCAAATGAGCGAACGAGAAATTTTCTCCTCCTCGCAACGGCTAAAAAGCGAGTGATTTCTATGAGCGATAAAACTTTTTGTCGTTCATTGACGCATTAATTTGTCCGTCGACTTCACTTTCGATACTTTCGAGGTCGATGTATCCAGTATCGCAGATCCTTGCGCGGCTTGGGCGAGAGAGTCTTCGCTTTCATCGCAAAATAAAGTATAAAACTAGAGCAACTAGCCACGCTTGATTTTCCGCGGTTTCGAGATGAAAGATACGAGCCGGCTCGTATATTATTAATGAAATCCATTCTATTAACTCGCGGATCGCGCCAGGCAGGAAAGGAATAATTTCATTCCGCGGTGGACTACAATTTTAACGCGCGCGAAATATAATTGCCGCGGACGAATAAAGACGCGATTAATGAGCGATAATTGATCTGTAATTCTGGCGCTATGATTTCCGTTGAATTCGCGCTCGTAATTCGATATAATCGCCTCCATCCTGCGCACTTTACGAGCATACGCGTTACACGATGACGATTTATTTCACGGGGTTTCACGGGGCATATATATATCGGGGCTCGAGTTTGCTTAACGAGAGAAAACGCCGATGGTCCGACAAAACGCTTTAGTCCGGCTTTTCTCCTAATTGAGTCAATCAAAAGCGCGATGCCAATTTTCGCTTCTTTCCAGCACTCTTAGAAATTTATAATGCACTAAAATTCATGAGTATCTTTGCATTTCTAATCGACTTTGAAACAAATCTTTTTATAGAACGAACGGGTAAAAACTGTCTCGAAAATTTCACTAATCATTCAATTCTTTCGAACATGTTCTTCGATTTCACAGCTTTTTACACGCATTGGCAACGTTTTTACGGGAGGATTGTAAAAACGGATTGAAAAATTTTTACCGACTTGACAAAATCGCGATTTCGTGAATGAAAGTCTCAAATTTCCGAGCTTTACTTTGCGGCGAGGGTTCGAGGGATCATCGCGGGTTTTTCAGCGCGTTGCACGTGTGACAGCGGGGTGAATAGAGATAGTGCACCGCCCACGTAAGCAAAACCGGTCCCCGTCTGGTCCGGTACCGGGGTCGCTTGGTCGCTTGCTATAATGACATTTAAATGGCTACTATTGCGACCATATCGACCGGCGATGCGTGCATACAAGTACACACGCTCGATTGTACACGTGCAATATCATATACGAAGCGAGAAACTTTTTGCTCCGGAGTAATACCGTATGGTGTTTCAGAGGTTAAAAGAACGGCACACGCCTTGCGTTGTCTTCTAAAAAGTGCATTGTACATTGGAACAAATCTTTCTTACATACAAAAGTCCCGTCAAAGTTCGAAAGAACATTGTGCATTTAAAAATTTGCTGAAAAGATTAAAATGAAAGAACCATCTTAAAGTACCAGAAAAAAATCGTCCAGCCTCTCCCTAAGCTGGAATTCGTGTCGATGCAGAGCTCCTTCTCGCAGATGTGCGCACACGTGAATTTTAGCATGGGACATCGAACGTATATTTATGTATATTAGAAGCTGGTTGGTATGGGTGCATACGCGTTCACAATTAGAGAGGCAAGGAGGCTTTCTCCGCTGGACCACCCCGCCCACAATGAGACGCAACTACTCAAGCAGCGGCAGCAGCAGCTCTAGAAGCGGCTTGGGCGACTGCAACTGGAGCGACGTCCGTTCTATTCGATCATCGTTTTTTCGCTTTCGACGCGCCGAGGAAGTGGCGAGGCTATTCAAGTGAAATCGAATCTCCGCTCGTTTGATGATGAGCTACGATCACAGGATTTTCCGTTCACTCGTGTACCACGAGTTACGACCGCGAGAAATGGAATTGATTGATCCAAAGAAAATTGAGCGTGAGAATTGTTATTGTTACCGGCCCCGAGAGATCCAATTTTTCCCTTGTTTCATATTTATCGCGCCTCGGAATTGGGGCCTCGAACGCTCGCGAATCGTAGCAATAAAAGCGATGCGCGCGAGACGCCTTTTTCGAATGCGAATATAGAAAGCGTAAAAATATGCGATAATTTGCATGCGCCTCTTTCTCTCTCTTCCTTCCAAACAACTTGCATTTTCCATGAAGCCGCGCGAGATCGATCTCCTTCGCGGGGAAACAGGTGAAAGATAAGTGGCCGAAGCATTAACTGTATCCCGCGTGTGCGTTTCCGCGAAAGATAGCTCCTTAGGAAGAGCGGAAAAATATCGGGGCGAGCAAGGAGAAAAGATCTCGCGCGTTTTCGGCTTTGCGCGCGCGCGCAAAAGAGAGACGCGGGGATAAATTTCTAATGAAAAGCGACGATGAAAGAGAGAAGATTTATAAGAGAGCCAAGGAGAGCCGGCGAGCGCGAGGCGAGTGAAAGTATGCGGCGGCCACGCGTCCTACCCTCACATTTCCGAGGATCGCGATACGCACCGGACGCGGACAAGTCGGTAATATTAGAGCAGAGCCGATCGCGTCATTAAAAGTGTAGCGCCGAGTCACCAATACTCGCTCGCGAAACTGGACGCCGACGAGAGGCTAACGCTCGCTGTTGCCGAGGAGACCGAGGCTGGAAGACGGAGGCGATCGAGTGTTTGACCATGTTGCGAAATCACCGGGAACGGCCACGAGAGACCATCGGTTACGCGATCGACGATTGTCATTTAACGACGTTCCTCTTTTCTCGGGAAATATGAGGCTCCCGGGAAAAAAGATACGGGCCTTTTTTTATTGGCTTCATCGAGACTAAAACCGTTCTATTTGAAAATGGAGATTGACCTCTAGTATTTACATAAATGTATGATGAATGATGAAGTTGTTTTTTCGATTAAAAAGATTTATGCGTTTGAAAAGTAGTCAATAAAATGAACTGTTCAGGCTTGATTAGACCTAATCAAGCATTACTTGGACCTGATCAGCATGATCAGAAATAATTCAGACATTATCAGACCTTATTAGGCACCTTAAAGCATGACCAAACATTTTGGACCTGAATGAAGATGATAAAACCTTATCATACATTATTAGGCATAATTAGACATGATTAGACATTGCCGGACATAATTCAGACATCATCAGACCTTATTAGGCATGATGAAGCGTGATCAGACATTTTTAGACCTGAACAGGCATAATATAGATTTGAAGAAGCATGATCAGACCTGATCAGCATGATCAGAAATAATTCAGACATTATCAGACCTTATTAGACATTATAAAGCATGGCCAAACATTTTGGACCTGAATGAAGATGATAAAACCTAATCATACATTATTAGGCAAAATTAGACATGATTAGACATTGTCGGACATAATTCAGACATCATCAGACCTTATTAGGCATGATGAAGCGTGATCAGACATTTTTAGACCTGAACAGGCATAATATAGATTTGAAGAAGCATGATCAGACCTAATCAGACATGGTCAGGCCTAATAATACATTATTAGGCATGATAAGACCCAAATAAGCATGATAAGACCTAATTAGGTACGATCAGGCATGATTAGACTCGATTCAATAATCTTAGGTTTGATTACCAAAAATGACGCAACGCAGAAAAGTCTGTTTTTCATCCGCGGACATTAATGTCCCTACATTGCGAACGTACAGCGCATTTTCTTTATTAAACTACGGACTAAGGTTAATTACAGTTGGAAGGAGATATTTAACGATTATCACTGAAAGCACTATTCACTTGTCTTCTTTATAGCTACCGAAGAGTAGATAATTAAGCCTAAACATGTTGCTGACCAGTCCGCTCATTACACTTGTGCCACTGATATTTTAATAAAGTCAATTATTTATGTAACTCGTGATAAACGAGCAGTGTTTACTCGTTTAATCGACGTACCGGAATAGCGTGATTCGCGTCAGGCATTTATTCCGATTGATCGATCAATTTATCAATCAGCGCGGGGTGAAATTTGTTTTTCTTCGTTCTCCTTTTTCTCTCCCATCACAAGAAAAAAAAAGCAGAACAAAGTACACCTAATTTGATTTCGTTCCGCGGGCGCTCTTCTCGAATAGCGGGCTCCCTTGGAAAAAAAGCGCGAATAAATAACGACTTTCTTCGCCGGAATGATCCGGGCTGAATCTTCTGGTCGAGAATCAATCTGAAAGTACGGCCACGAAATCCCGAGGGCATCACGCCCGACCGATCTGGGCACAACGACACCACCCGTCGCCAAGAAAGTCGTGCATCTTGCAGTGATCCCGCGGTGGGTAATTGTCCATTCGTAAAGGCTCGTTCGTAACGGTTGTCCGCTGGTTCTCGGTGAACGTATAGATACCTACACACAATCGCGGCACGTGCCCGCGTCGTAACGGCCGCAACGCTCGGAGGGGGCTGGAAATTAATTGGACTTTCGGAGAAGATTATTCAAAGGTCGATTAATCAATGTTCAAAACTTCCAGTTTCTTGAGCAGCGGTCGACATTTTTCGGACGGATATGTATGGGACGTCGGGGATTTCGATCTCGAACTTTCCACAATTGAAAAAACCATTTTGGATTAAAGCCCCGAAATTTCTAACAAGGTTTGGAAATGCGTTTTCGAGCGTTGATTGATTCGAACGCGAGAGAAATGGGAAACTGTGGGAACGCTTTTCGTTGCTCAATCGTTGGGAGTTTTCGGTACCATTTTTAGCGACATTCGCGCGTATTCGTTAAAAGAAACGAAACAACGTGGTTGTAATTGGGAAAAACGCTTGGCAAATTTGGAAAAAATCAGAGTGAACTTACCATTTTTAGGTTCAGCGCGATGTTTCACGTTCGAGAAAATTTTTGGAACTGATGCGTTTTCTTCACCAGTTTTCACTTCAATGATGACAAAGAAAACCAACGATAATCCGGAAAAAGGTGGGAGTAACGCATTAGGCCCGGAACACATGGGAAAAACGTAGAACGTAACACGTCATTGTGTCTTTCTCGCTAAGGAGGAGAGATAAAAACAATAATGTTTTACGCTCTACGTTTTTCCTCCATGTGTTTCGGGCTTTACGAGGGCGGGGGGGAGTAACTTTTGTTCAACATACTTTTGACTCCTCGTCACTTCTTATTTCATGGTGTTTATGATTTAACAGAAGAAAAAGTTCCGGCATTTCTTAAACAAGAGATCCGGCATACTTATTCATCCGTCTTTTGTGAATATCCCAAAATGAATTATAACCTTTGACGTTACCTGCATTTTTGTATGAGTCATTGATGGCAGTGGGAATAACCAGACAAATTTTCTTTCTCCAAATTTGACGCGAGAAAGAGACTTTTCGTAAAACATGCGTGGAATGCGGCATTTGTAACACTCTAGAAAAATTTTGTCACGCAAAATATTAATCATTCAAAAGAAAGAGGCCGGGGATCGATCCAGCGATTGCGTCTCCGACTTGCGAGCAAAAACGATAGCCCAGTACTTTTCGACGAAATTTGGCCGTGATCAGAAAAAAATTCCTGCGGGATTTTTTGTAAGATCAATTCGGACGGGAGGATCAATATGCGGGTTAGATAACAACCAAAATTTCCCGTAACAATTATCAAATCACGAATCGGAAAATTGATACGGGAAAATCGTGTTTTCCTACATAAAATCGTGCACCCGCGAAAATTGAGGCATTTGAGCCGAAAGTAGCCTGCATAAACTTTGTTTCATATAAAATTTGCTGTAACATAGGAATAAAACTGCATTAGTCTAATTTTATCATTACGCCTGAGCCTGAGCGCTCGGCTAGTAGGCAGGAGAGTGAATGACGCACGGCGAACGCGGCGAAAGGAAGAAGGAATCAATTTACAACGCCAAAATCAACTCGTCGTTGTTCCGTTGATATTAATCGAATCGAGTTGATTTTTGCGTAGAAATATTCTCCAGACTTGAGCGCTTCTTACAAATATAATTACAAGATCAAAATGTTTATTCATTTGACTATTAACAATAAATAAACTGTAAGTTGCAATAAGTGATTTTTAATTTGAAAATTGATCGAAACGACCGAATAACTTAATTTTTCATACAAATGAGAGTGTCACCTTGAAAAATTAGGATAAATTAATCAATTCTCGTAGCAACGGCATGGATAAATAAACAAGCGCATACAAAATCAGCCCAGCTTTTATTCAATGCTCCGATTGCGATTACTCAGCCAAATATGAACAAATTGTTATAAAAATTAAACCCCCGCTTTTTAAGTTCATGGTGACGTCTCTTAGTTGAAAAATTATCGGAAAATCACGTTTTTAACATCAAAATTCAATGCAAATATGCCTTTTTTTAGCAGGATACGGTCAATATAAAAATTGTTTACAAAGTAATGATGAAAAAAATTAATATTTTTCATCTGACAATAAGTTTTCTCACTTTTCTTATAATAACATTTTGTAATCGCAATCGGAGTATTGAAAACAGTCGGGCTATTTTCGTGCGCGCTCATTTATTTATCTATGCCGTGCTACAAATATTAATTAATTTATCCTAATTTTTCAAGGTGGCACTCTCATTTGTATGAAAAATTAAGTTATTCGGTCGTTTCGATCAATTTTCAAATTAACAATCAGTTTTCATAACTCAAAGTTTATTCTTTAACTTAAATGATATAAATTATTTATTATGATCTTGTAATTATATTCGCAAGAAGTGCTAGAGCCTGGTGAATATTTCTACGCAAAAATCAACTCGATTCGATTAATATTAACGGGAAAACGACAAATTGATTGTCGCGTTGTAAATTGATTCGTTTACTTCTTTCGCTGCGTTCGCCGTGCGTCATCCCCTCTCCTGTCTACTGGCCAAGCGCTCAGGCGGCATTGTTACGGGGGATTTTCGGTTCTTATCTAACCTTCATATTAATCCTCTTGTCCGATTTGACTGTACAAAAAATCAGCATTCCGGTAGGAATTTTTTCCGGAAAAAAAATTTTAATGCACTGGACTATAAGTATAGTACTATTGTTGACAAAATGAACGGAAACAATGGTATAGATTAAATGAAATTTACAATGTCTGCAACAATAATTGTTTATATATTCATTGTATTTTACAATAATTGTTTATTGTTAAGGAAAAGTTAATTATTGATCCAATTGATACTAAGTTGTGGCTTGCAATTTTGTATTAACACAAGCTGTCGACTTCCGATTTTTGGACTCTTTTTCATTATTAAATCGGCGTGTTCTGAATGTCGTCCGAATTTAACTTGACTTGAAAAAATTGTACAGAATTCGGCACGGCGACAGATAATGTACTCTTGTCCGGTACGAAACTCGCAAATATGATGAAAAATAACGGTAAAAGGGAATAATAATGATCTGCTGGACCAATTTCGCAGCAATCTTTTACCCCTGAGAAAGTGCAACCATGTAAACACTCACGCGGAATAGTATCTTTGTACAGGGGATAAAGAAAGAACTTGTTGGTACATGTATTACTTCTTTATCGACAGTATTGTGTAGATACTGTCGATAAAGCTACCGAGCTTCGTCGCTGTAAAAATTAAGTAATCAGCTAGCTAAAATCATTCGATGTATAATAACATCTAATTGTTGATAACAGCACTTTTCATACAAACTTTTCATTTATTGCATTTGAACAGTGCAGATATACATGAACGAAAATGTTTGATTTGTCTCATTTTGCATTGCAAATAAATTATGGACACTTTGCTGTAATTTTTCAGCTATAATTCACACATTTTCATCACATTTTCCAATAGGGAGACTGAAAAAAACCAAATTATATTCCATCTGATTCGAAAAAGCCGCGGTCACCATTTTAGAAATATCGTGTTTACAGGTACCCTCTGTAGAGATGGCGCAGTTTTCCGTGGAACATACTCGTTACACTGGAGTGTAGGAGCCCTGGGACCGACTGAGTGGTTCAAGTAGCTCCGTCAACTAAAATTCGGTGTTTTGTAG
>JABFQM010002823.1:0-13675 GCA_022816865.1 Zelostemma sp. ZL-2020
ATGCGCGACTGCGCATACGCGAGCGCGCGTAACTTTTTCTTTTTAAATCTTTGAAATTTGTGGTTATAGTACTAAGAAAGAGGACTACATGTATTTGATCTAGAGGAAGAGGAGCGTAGTACAATTTACACGTCTTATTCTGTTAAAGAACGACCCTGAAATCAAAAGTTTACGAGCCATCTTTTTTTATTTCCTTCTTGTCAATAAAACTGATGCGCACTTGAAAAGAATGAGTAGGTTTTTAGGTGTTGCGGGAAAATCCGTTTCTTTTTACTCAAGGGTACTTTAGTTTTGAGCAAACATTTTTTTAACTTTACCAAAGAAACTGTTGATTCAAGAGAATATTTCTCTGTGTGCAAACTCTGTTTATCGTTGCGTTTTAATTAGACTTTTTTCTGGACGCTCGTTTTTTTAGTTACCCAATTATGCACTGTTTTTCACGTATGTACCGTGTGTTTATTGCAGATTGAGAATTATGTACGCGAAGACGAGCGACTCTGGAAATTACAGTTGCGTTCCAACTGTTGCGGAAAGAGCCAGTGTAAACGTACATGTAATTAACGGTAAGTACGACCTGTAAACGTGGTATTACAATCAATATAACCTCTTCGAAGCTTTAATAGTCAGCTTTCAAAAGAGAACATCGCTCACTTTTGTAGCGCAATTTTTATGATTTATTAGAACTCGGGAGTTCCTCTTCCCATTCGAAACACGCCATCGTGACCAACGGTATTTTTTTATGGAATTTGATATCGCTGGATTCCCACAAACTGGAACGCAGTGTTCTTCGAAAACATCTTTTAATAATGCTTTTTGTCAACAACAGTTGCACAAATACGCGAACTAAGGTTTCATTCAGACCAAACTTTGGACCTTAAGAAATCCCAGAAATTTAATTTGAAATTCAATACCAGATACACAAATAGCGTATCCTCGATCACGTCGGTTTATCATCCCGGGTTACAAAGTTTGCACAAAGTTTGCAAAACCGCGTGAGCCGGCGGAATATTTTTTCACAATTCGATTGAAACGAACCGTGCCATTGCACAGCGAGCGAAAATGCCTTTTCATGCATTTCAAACGAGTTTGAAAAATCGGAGTGAAACAAATTACTCATTATTTGGTTTTCCTGTATTTATTTCAAGTTTTTTAATCAGAAATTTTTGAATACCAACTCGAGTAAAGTTGATTCAAACTTGATTAAAATTGTATATTAACTCGTACATTTTCAGTTCATGGAAAAAATCTTGCCCGGCCATTCATATTTTATTCGTGATTGCATCTTTTCAAATTTTCATCACTTTTCTTTACAACAATTTCTTAATTAAGAACTTGCTCTTTTCATTTTGTCCAATTTGTCATTTTATAAAAAATGCTTTTTTCCAAATGGAAATTTGAACAAATATTTGTTTAAATAAAAAACCTCTCGCTGAATTTATTTTTCGAACTATCGCATGTTGTAATCACACATCGATTCAAAGGAAAAAATTTAATACTCAAAATTGGATTGGTAACAAAATACATCGAAAAATGCAGATGTAAAAATACATGGAAAAATATTGCACATATCGTTCTATTTAGCTGCAGGGAACGGAATATTTTTTCCTATTCACAGTATCGATTACTCGGCCAATATTTCCAGCCGTTCGCGCGTGAATGGGTACGGATTCCAGTGATTGTTGCAATAATAATTCTACTCAACCGAAATTTGACCCAATGAATGCTGCGAAAATACGAATATTCGTTACGACGTAATCGATGCATCTCGAATGACTTTAAATGCGACATTAATTAATCTATGTCGAAAATATACCGGCGATTTAATGTCACGCTCGCTATTTTTGAATATTTTCTCGATTCTGATTTATTTTCGAAAAAAGGGCATCGAATACTTCACAATTTATTTCGACCCTCAACCTTTAGTTCTTGCTCCAATTTTATTATTCCTCGATCTCTAAAAACAGTATCTCCGAGTTTTGCATGTTTAATGGACTTCGATAAATCGAGCACCTCTCTAAAAACCAAAGAAGCGCTATTCCAAAATATGCCTGGTGAAGTCCGAAATTGAGCTTCCAAAAGCTCGTACTTCAGACTCCTTCAAATGGCGAATGTTTCGTCCGAATGCGGTAGGAAAAGCCCTCGTTAAAGCTAATTCGCTGATGATGGTCGCGCCATTTTCAGCGGGGACAAATGCGTGATTCTCCACTCACGATTTAAACACCGCATTCCAACTTTTCACCGTTGCATCTCTGGTTCCCTACTTCAAATTTTCAAAAAACCGTGTAACTAATAGTTCTTCAGCGGAGAAAATGTACGAATAATACGATAATTTGCTTCTTGCAAATTGCATTTTCATCACGGGGTGTTATTTGGAATACTTAATTAAACTTTCGCAAGCACAAAAAGTTTGCCGATTCAATTTTGTGGCGTGCTGAATGCGAAGTCAATATTCCGCGTTAAAATAATAAGCAATCAAAATATGAATAACTTCATTTCCACGAAAAACTCAGGTTTCATAAGTGCGAACTCGTTCAATTCTTTGACGTATGACCAGCTGAACTTGGCCGCAGAGGAAGCAAGAAAACTTTTGAACGCCATTACTCGGTTTAACCGCGCGCCGAATTTTACGCGCCGTTATCCTGGCGCGAAAAATTCTTCGCGTACTTTCCATTTTTCGATAAATCGTGCATTCGATGAAACATTATTCCTCAGTACGAAATCTACAATTCATGGATTGAAAGCAACCAAACGGGTACATTCTCTTTATTATTAGACTTTAATTAATTTTTGTAACATGAAAAATTGCATCTCTTGTGCATTTTTTGCACTGCGCGGAATGCAATTTTCTACTCGCGTGATTGAACTCGAAATTCGTCCGGAAATCGACTGTTTCGCATTTTGTTTTCAATCAATTATCTTCAATTTTCAATACGTTTCATCAAAGAGAACAAACAAAATTTAACTAGTGATGAAAAACCAAAAAAACTCCTATTGATAATAAAATGTAGTTATGCAGTACAATAATTATTACAAATACAGTCTAAACTTTTGACTGGTTTTGAAACAAAAACCAACAAGAAAATCCAGGAACAATAGGAAACAATTCCAAAACTGTCCATCATTTTTCCCGATAATTACTAGACGCTCGATGCATCGAAGTAATACAAAATCGCATAAAATACCGATTCGGTTATTTCGAAATTCGATAAAAAAATTATGCGTGCGCCCGATGCATCGGTAATTCTCGTCTCACAGGCTTTCGTGATGCAAACACTATGCCTGCCATCGTGTACATTGTCAATCAATCAGAATTTTCAATATCAATTTACAATTTCAGTTTGTAGATACCCAGCACTCGATTGATTGATTAACCTGAAAGGCCGTTGTTTTCGTTCCCAGATTCAATTTTTTATTCCATATTTTCGCCCGACAACAAAAAAAGCAATGCCATGAATCATTATTACGCTTCTTCTATTTGTTCATTTGCAATAATAACGAACCTGCAAGCGAGGAATGCAAAAAAAGCGAGCTTCGTTAAATTAGCGTCTCCGCGCACGTGCGGATGCTGTAAAATGCGTCGCTCGATGATCGGCTGGCTCGATCATCAACGGGGGTTAAATACCTCTTTTACTTTCTCAAGTTGCCTCGTGCAACAATCGCAATTTTTTGCCCCGTGCAAATTTTCCAACGGCAAGAACTCTCGACGTTGGGAAATTGCATAAAATACTTGGTATGTAAGTAAGGAAGCGAGCCTAAGAAATCGTATAAAATGTGAACTGTACCACGGGGAATGCAGTATCGCTGACAACCTTGCACCGCTTCCTCTCGGTACTTTTTGTTACGAGCACGCTCGAAATTGTTCGACTTAGGAAAAGCGCCGTGCGAGCCATAAATAAGACGTCTCAAATATATCACAGCGTTTTGAAATGTCTACAAAAAGGCTGATAGCACTTGGAAAGTAATAATAACAGCTACGGCTGACGCGATTTCGAGTCGTGAAGGCTTTTTCACACTTATCCGCTTTCCCGAGGAACATTCTTATTTTTTTATGTCGAACTACGTGCAATATCGAGCCGTAATATCCCTCGGAGAGCGGAATTTACGAGGCCAATCAGAAAAAGTCGTAGAAGGAACGAAGTGGAACTCGAATAATAAAAGGCGAATCGCCACCAGGTAGTTGTTCGTTGTTAATCGAGAAAGAGGAATCGTGCGGCCTTTTTCCTCCCGCAACGGCCCCGGAATCGCATTTGCTTTTCGCATTACTCGCAATGTTTGCCGGACGCGAAATTGCAAAATCAAGAGACAACGCTCGATATTACAGATTATTTTCTATCTGCTCGTTTTATCCGAGGCGGGGAGCAAACATTACAAGGTTATATTAAATATTATAACTCGATTGGCCGATGCTTCGAAATTATTTGTTCACGGCGCTGCAGTCGTACATCAACCAACAATAGACTTTTGGCAAATATTAGTAGAACGTGCGCGTGACGTTTGAAAGCGCGCCCCTGGTCCGGTATAAATAAACAACGAAAATTATGAGTAACTATTTATCTTCGTCGTAAATAAAAAGATTGGCGAAGCGGAAAGAGCGTCACGAAAATGTAAATTCGTATAATTGGATGGAAATATAGTTAGCAAACTGCACTCGTCTCTATCGTCGATACAATTTTGACGGACGCTTCCGACGTAATTTGCGACTCGAACAAAAAACTCCGCTTCTTATCAGCTTCTCGCGCTCTCTTGAATTCATTTCTCATTTCCATTTTCAATGTTTTCTCTCCTAATTTGCGCCGATGAAACAATGATTTGATTCATTCGAAACAGCCGGAATTCTTCCGCGAGTTGCGAAGTATTGACATTTTTCTTTTCCGATCATTTTGTATTAATTAAATTTGAAACTTTTCACAATTTTTAGTCCGGAATAATGCCGATAATGAACTGTACGTACTTTGATATCCGAAACCGCGCACATACCGAGTCTTCGAGCAGCGCTCAACAATTTGCAATCGATATCCGTAACAACATTGATGAAGTTCCATTTCCCTAACAGTCAACTTCAATTCGTAACCTTTACTCAAACACACGTACCCGGAAAAAAAATTAATTCGTAAAACGCGATTTGTGTCAGAGGGATATTGATCGGAGATTGATATTGAAATGTTTCGTAACATCAGTTAACACGGAATTGTTCGAGTTACGGAACTTGCCGAAAGCGAACGTGAAACCTTTGACATTTCTCCGACAAAAGTCCGAAAGCTCGATTGAAATAAAGGCTGAACGACGTTCGGAAAGTCCGCTGGATTCCCGAAAATAACGAAGCATTTGAATCGCAATTCGTTACAAATCGGCTTTGATATAAGCTGAAATGATCATTGAGAGCGCGAAATTAGTTCCATTGCGAACTGACGGCGTGTGTAGCAGGGTTCGCGATGATTACGCCATATTGTGAATAATTGCATAGCGGAAAGGGTTATGCCGTGGGCGAGGAGGCTCGAGTTAAACACGATGCTGCCCGACATTCTCGGTATCACGCGAAGTGTATCAAGCCAATAGGAATTAGCTGTTTCGTAAAGGCATTATTACGTCGTCGCGGGGGCTCGCGAGGTGAAGGGGCGGTAAAGTGTTTAAGGGAAAGGCGCATTTGGGCACATGGTTTTTGGTTTCCGCTCTCTGGGTCATTAAGATCGCCGACACGCAGAAGTCTGTCACGGGAGTCTTTTCGAGCAGCACGCAATCTCGAGCCCCAATTCCGGGCTTTATCGACCGATCTAATCTTCGTGATCCGCGATTTTTCTTCCTCCTTTAGTTTCGAATTACCGTCATTTGTGTCGAGCGTGAATGGTCTTTCTCCCCAACATGACGCGCCGAACAGTTTTTTAATAGTATTGTCATTACGCGCGATGCGAGGGATCGATTTTCGACTCCGGCGAACAATTAAAAGCTTTTTCTCCGAGAAACGGAAATGTTTCGAAGCGCTTTTGAAAATTCGTGCGTTTGAAGAGTATTACAATTTTTCCCTCAAGTTTTATTTAATACCGCAATTACGTCGCTCGCAAATAGTAAAACTCTCTCACAAAAGCTTACGGGAGATGTCGTTGAAGCTTCTTTAGCAGATTACAATGACAATGGGAGAAGGATAGAAGGAAGAGAATCGAAAATGCACACAAATGGAAATGGAAAAACGAACCTCTGGAATTGGAAATGTAAGATTTCTAAACAAGTCTGGAAATCTGTTGTCGAGTCTCGGGTACAGAATTGTGTATCGAGTTAATTCTTCATTGCCTCGGAATAATACTGAAAATTAACTCGGAGCGAAGTTTTTTTCTTTTGCAACGGAAAAATTAGCGTCAAAGTGCGAGGTCATTTAATGGACATTTATTAACGCCGTGACCGAAAATTTTGCAACTGGTCATCGCCCATGAGTTGGCCTTAAACGACAATGGGAAAACGCAATTTTCAGCAATTTGCGATCGATTCTCGTCGAAATAACTGGTTTCCAAATTTTCGAGCCCGCGATTCGTCCGTAAAGCGCTGTGGTACAGAAGCCACTTTCGAAAGCTGTTTATGCACATTTCAGCCCCGCTTTTACCCAAACTTTATAACAAAAAATACTTGGAAACAAGCTATTTTAACAATAAAAAACTCGACGTTCCCCGAGCATTCGTTCACTGGGAGGAAGATTATCGCCTCCTATGATTGTATCGCTTTTACGGATTCAAGTTTCCGTCGTACCGATAGAACGTGCAACATTTATAGTTTTTACCTGCAAAGACTTCTCTGCTCTACTTTTCTAAGATAGATAAGTTCGAAATTTCCGATCTACTTCAGCTCCATCGCAGTACAGGCTTTCTTCTCCTCGCACTTGAATCATTTCCCTCGAATGCTCGAAGAGTTTCGTTTTATTTATTCGGCTATTCAAACTCCGTTTGACTTTCTCGACACATTTTTCGATCGAATTTCGCGACAAGTTGAACTTCTTCCAAAATCTATGACCTTTGAATTCGCGATAAGTATCCCGATGTCGTACATCATTATGGAGACCGAATAAAACGTTCAAAGATCAGGATAGAATAAAGCGATCGAGCAGAAGTGGAAAAGGTTGGGTTGATTGTAAAAAAAATTGCTTGGTAGAGAGATTTTACCATATCACTTGGAGCAGCGTTTTTTCAGTCGATCAACGAAATGATCTACACGGCGCATCTTCCTCCGAAGCGGCTTGGTCCATTCTATCCCCTTATCCATGTAATTTCCCCGAAGCTAGACGAGTAATTAACGTGTAGGTTCGTTACCCGAAGCGATCGTGCGAAAAATTGATGGCCTCATGGCTGCCGTACATGCGGGATAAACTGCCGAATACTTCATCAAAGCGCCTTTAATCTTCTTCTGTGATTTTACATAGGTTTATCGCTGCGATATTCCTCCCAAGTATCGAGTGACTTTCGGTTTAGCCGCGACACTCGCTTCTTCGTTTCCCGCGCAAAAATCGATTAGGAAACTAATTGAATATTAATGGCCTTGATAGAAATCCGGAGCGATATTTCCCATCGACTTTTCTTCGCGGGAAATAAACGCCGAGATTGAAATTTTGTTTTGGCGGAAAGGAGGAAAAAGCCAACGTCAAGAACATCGATCAAAATCACATTGGGAGATGTGAAATCGGAGGTTAGCATGAGGGTTGTACGTCTGTACCCAATGCCACGTGTAAATTCAATCACGTGTAACGTATGGGTCCTGACAACTAAGTGTGAAAAATCGATGCTTCTTGCCACCGCTGCCTGTCACGCAACACGCCTCGTACTTGCTGCAAAAGTCGAGAACTCGAAACTCCCGCTTAACTTCAACGAAATGTGCCTCGATTCGTTTTTACGGGGAAAGAAATTTATTCCGCCGGCATCACTCGCACATAAAACAACGCTGGGAAAATATTTTTTTTATCGCTTTCGAATAATTTTAAAGTAGATGTCTCGGTGCGATAAAAATTCTAAACGGAAATCTGGATTCATTTGATATTTTTTATTATGTATAAATTATTTCAAAAGAAGATCTGACATTCTTCGAAGACAACTTTTATGCGTTTGAACATTTTTTTGAATTTGGAAAATTCATACGTCTAATAATTAGGGGGTAGAATGTTAGTATTATTAAATAACGCGTGACTAATCAACTAATCAATTTACTATAATTGAGAGTTTCAGAATTCTGTGCGACGCTCGCGGATTTCTGTCAAAAAGATGACGTGAGATAATTGATAATTTTGTATTAATTAGCCTGATGGGAAAACGCTCGTTATTGTTGACGAATTTTAAAAGTTGTCAAAGTCAAGTTATATAAAAAAGGGTATCGATAATTCTCCAAGTACTTACGCGAAAAACGGAAATTGGGGTTGAGTAAAACTTGATCCAAAAATTCTTTTGTAGATGTAAATATGGTTTTTTGAATGTCAAAAACCGTAGAAGAAAGATCATTTTCTCTTATATAATTTTCGTGGCCCAAGGAAAACTTTTCTATTTCAATTCATTATTTATTATTATATATATGGGGCATTCCACACCAAGTCGGCCACTTTTTTAGGTAACCTCTTTTGATTTGGCTGAAAATTTTATAAGTTATTGAGCCCGACAAAAGACGTATTCATGATTTTTTTTAAATTTTTTCGATGACTTTCTTAAAATATAAGTTTTTATCGAAAAATTAGGTTTTTTTTTTGAAACGCTCATAACTTTTCGAAAAATCCACCAAATGAGTCGTTTCTTTTCCTAAATTGCTTGTTTTTGAATGCTTTTCGAATTGAAATTTTCTTTTAATCTACAAATCTTAGTTGTAGCCTCCATTTTTTTTTTAGTTCAAAGCAAACAAATTTTTTTTTCGAGATGTTTGCCATTTTTGATTTTTTTGAAAAAATTCCTAAAGAAACTTTCATCAATTTGAAGATTTTTGAATTTGGCATTAGCGTGGGCAGAAAGTAATTTCTAATTTTTTTTCAATTTTACACAATTTTTTTTCCTCATATTGTATGTTTGGACTTAATTCTACTCTGAAACATTTTCAAATATTCCTTTTTTTAACTCGTTAAACTCTCTAACATCTTGACATTGAAATCACACTTTTTTTCAATCAATCTCTAATCAATCTGGAAGTATCAAATAAATGAATTTGTACAAATCACTTTTCTTTTGAATTAATCTGATTAGACAGTCTCAGGATACGAGACATCAGGTCACCAAATCGTGAGGTCTAAAACATAAAACCGGAAAAAGCCGGAACCGCAACGAAACTTCTTTCACGGTTCGAATCCCTGGTTTATTTCATTCGCGACCTTGTCCATTACCAGGACATAGAAAAGCACATTTTTCCGATTTATTCCCCTCGGAATTAGGACGCGTCTAAAAGCTAGCAATGACATTCGAGAAGATAAAAAGTACGACGAAGAAGAACATCGGATATGACAATGAGAGGAACTTTTGATCACGCTAGCTCGCGCATAATATAAAAGTTCCGCGAAAGCGAGCCATGTTTGTTATCTAAAACTTTTTCACATGAAACCTTATGCTTATGCTTTCAGGAGAACACCCAGCCGCGATGCAACATGGAAATTCGAAAAAAAAGGTAACCGCCTCGAGAACGTTGCTCGCGGCGCTGGCCTTTTTGCTGAGACAGTTAAGATAATGTGCATTGAACTGAGGAAAGACCGAGCTGAAAGGTCAAGTCGGCGTTTGAGTTTTTCTTCTAACCCGGAAACGAGGCACGCGTGCCGGCGAAAGGGTTTGTGCGACTGTGAATTTTCCTTTGCCGTCGCGAACGTCGCTCTTTTGAATTCCTTCGGGTATAGATGGCCTTTCACGCAGAATCGTGACTTCTCGACCTTTACGAAAGCCCAATCAATGACTCGACGTAACGCAAAGGAAACCCGATGACGGCGGCGCTTCAATATTTCGACCGAACGTGACAGTACGCGCGACGTTGAATGGCAGCAAGATTTTTTCTATAATCTGTACAATTTTCTATGAGAGTGACAGTGTACGATCGCGTGAGCTTTGGGGCGATGCAACCTTCGCCCCGGTTCAACTTTTTCTTTCACTTTTCGCGCGGCCGTATGAAAAACGATGTTGTTTATTGCAGCGTGAACTTTTTTTCATCCTATTTCCCTCGAAAAACGGAAGCATATATGGGCCATATATATTTACGTTTTTCAAGGATTCTTTCATCTTTTTTAACGAACGAAAATCGGATTCTGTAATCATATCAAGTTTTATAAGTTTCTTCGAAATGTTCCGATGCACAAGCCTAAGTACGAGCAAATTTAAAAAGTACAAATACGAAAAATTTGTTTCCGAGGGCGTGTGAATCTAATCGTAAGGTGTAAAGTGTAAATAAATGTTAAAACAATGATTCGTTCTATTCTTTGCCAGGATTTATTGTTAATAGAGAAAGAAGTTCCTTTTTTATCGTGTATAAATAGTTTTTAAGTCTTGAGTTTCTTAGTGTGCACGTCACGATTCGGTATTTCAATGTTTATCATAGTTTATGAAATTAGATCCCGTGGTGAGAATTCATTTACGAGCGAAATAAGCTGATACATAATGCACTGTTGAGAAAATAGCTAACTGTAAGCAGAATATACCGTGCAAATCAAAAGTTACACTGCGTTCCGTTTGCAAATTTATAATTGTGGGATAACTGGATCTGTGTACACTGCGAGATACAATATTTACGAATATAAATCGACGCAACGCGAGAATGTCGCTTCAAAATAGTGAAGACAATGTCTCAATTAAATTTGAATCAACGATTATAATTACGATCATATTTTTCAACCAGTTCGAATTAGAATCCGAAACGAAAAGTAAAACTTCATGTTTCGTTCGAAATGTGTATTGTTCCCTTGAGAACAAAAAAACAACACGTCGAAGCGTCCGTAACCGCACATAGATAGAAAGCATTTAAATATTTCACCAAAGAGCGACATGAAAATTGGAAAGTTCTATCTTCGTTTCGTCCCAATCATTTTTACGTTCAATATTGATAAGCAAAGAATTTACAATTTAATTGAAACAGTAATGACGGCTGGTGCGCGTCTTTCAAAATTAGTTATTCAGTGACAAGGTTGTTAAACATAAACGTTCAATCTCGTGATGAAAATATTGATTCCAGACTTTGTTCAAATTCTTTTTTCATCAATTGATAAATAATATGTCCGTTGCACCCGCAAAGTCGTTAATACTGCGTCAAGTAAATTTTGGGTAAGCTTTAAATGACAATTCTTCAATCAAACGAGAACAAAATCATCACCGCTTGTACATAAAGTTTAATCATTTGGAAAAGAGTTTATATTTTATTTGCCTAGAATACAGAAATATTATGCGAGTACTATACAGAATTGTGATATTGTTAGAGAAATTAAAATGAAGCACGGATAAGATTAATAGTTCTAGAAAGAAGCGAATCGAAGCGAGATAAAATTGTACATATAGATGTAAAAATGTGTACTGCTGTAATGTGTGGATTAATGTGTTCATTTGAGTCACTCTACGGCGATCACCATAAATTGGGGCACTTTGAAAAATGAAGTATACGAAAAACGAGTGTTTTGTGGAACAAGAATATTTATTCTTGCTCCGAGTTTCGAATTTTTGCCTTGGGAAAATTATAACAAAGTGCAAGATTTTTCTTTCAAGTCTCGGGAGCTCGATCTCCTTGTTCCTTGCCGTTCCCGAAGCAACTGGACTCTTTTCATTTTAAAAAGGAAGACCTCAAAAAAACATTCCAAATGGAAATTTGGGAAGGTGAGGAAAATAGCGTTCGCCACAAAAAACGTTTCCCCCATAAAAGAAAACTAATTAAAAAGAGCCAAATCTCCCGCATGCGCGTTAATGAGGATAACTTTGCTGGACAATGATTTGCGGTGCACTGAGAAAAATTTGCCCTGTAATGTCAACAAATTCACACTTGTATGGGGCATTCCTGTTAGCCCCACAAAGAATTCCGTTTTACGCTACAAAAATTTTCCTGTTACGGTAACAGTAATCAGTTCTTGTAGCGCTAACCTGAAAAATAATGTTATCGTAACAAAAATAATGTTATCGTAAGCAGAATTTTTTTAGCAATGTTAAAAATAATTTTTTGTTAGTGGTAGCATTTAAAACAGTAAGACCTAAGAGAATAACAATTGTGTCGTGGTTTTTTGTGCTCAACATTGTCGAGTTAACAATAAAATTCTGGTTGCCACAACAGGAATTTCAAATGTAAACACAACAGTAAAATTACTTTCGGGCCGAATTTTAACAATGTTTTTCCTGTTGACGTAACAGTAAATTTTTTTCAGTGTACGACTACTCGTGCTGCAAACATCGCGCTCAGCGTAAAAAGACCCGTTTTGTCTTCTTGATGCACAATATACTATTTGTACATTTCAATTTTTATCGCTTCTTTTGGATAAAATATAAGTTTTCCATGTAAATGATCATTTAAGGTGGTTCTAGCGTTTTGGTGAAAATCCTTAGATTTTTTTCAAATTTTGTAGATTGATTCAACTGTACCTCTAGAAATCACTTGTCAAAAATTAGCTCAATCGACCGTCTAGTTTTGGAGAAATAACGATGGCAATTAACATGGGCTCTTATGGGATCCGATACATTTTCGATCACAGAATTGAAAAAAACCCTTAGAATTTTGTAAAAAATGATTGAAGATGAGAATCAAATTATGCCAATTCAATTGAGTTGACGTGTAAAGAAAGTTACCGTCCCATTTTTTCGCAAAACGACAAAAACCGACGGAAACGTCACTTTCGAGTACGGTGTCATAGATCAGGCAACACTGTTTCGCAGCTACACGAGGTGAATAGAGAGCGCAACAATTGAGAGAAACAGAGACAAAACATACATCACGCACTTGCAACGTTGCCGGAAAACGAAGCTGTGGAGTGAAGAAAGCTTCGAGTTGCAATCTTTTAGTAGCTAACTTCAGCTCGCTAGAACCACCTTAAAAATTCAATAAAAGTACAGTTCATTACGTGTAATAATTTTTCAAGAATGAAGTACCATTTAATACCAATTAAATCGCCTAGAATATAATAATTTAAAGCGCAGTATGGACGTACGCCAGATACAACTGGGTCCGGACAAGGCGAACATCGCGCACGCAGCGGGCGCTCCGAGCGTGCAAGCTTAAGACCTAAAATTTTTTCTGGACACAGTTTTCAACGGTCCATTCTCAAATTTATACAGTAGTTACTGAAGTATCTAAAGTACATTTTTCAACAAAAATAATTTTGAAAAAACAGTTCCAAATTTGAAAAAAAATTATTTGTTCAATAAATTGTAACATTTTTTTATAAACAATAGGTGACATCGATTTTCCGTAATCCCCACAAGGAAGCTGAGATAAAATGCTAAATTTCATGAGGGTTAACTATTTTTTCAATCGAGTTTTTATTTAAAAATATTTTATTTAAAAATAAAAAATGTTAACAGATCAATGAGACAGCTGCAAACGAGAGGGCGTTGCATGCTATAAAGAGTGATTCACAGGCAACATTACGTCTTAGCACTGTGAATCGCACTTAAAAATATTAAAATGTTAATAACTTTTTCATTATCATCCAACAAACGATGAAAAGTGTCTAACAAACACCAACAAACGACCAACAAACGATTGCAATAAAAAAATCCCG
>JABFQM010002824.1:0-13670 GCA_022816865.1 Zelostemma sp. ZL-2020
TGGTGTTTGTATGGTGGAGGGGTGGTGTGGATGGAAATGATGGAATTCCATCTTTTTATGCTTCCCCAGAGTCCAAAACATGACCTTCGATGTTTTTTTTAATCCATTTTTAAATTGAAATTTTTAAATTCATTTTTAAATTGAAAATTTTAAAAACTGATTTTTTCGAATAAAAAAATTACAAATTTTTTATTGAGGGCATTTTTGAAGATATTGAGGGTTGTTGTTTTAAGGGTGGAGGGGGTTTGGATGGAAATGATGGAATTCCATCTTTTTATGCTTCCCCAGAGTCCAAAACATGACCTTCGATGTTTTTTTGAATTCATTTTTAAATTGAAAATTTTAAAAACTGATTTTTTCAAATGAAAAAATTACAAATTTTTGATTGAGGGCATTTTTGAAGATATTGAGGGTTGTTTTTTTAAGGGGAGGTGGGTTTTGGATGGAAATAATGGAATTCCATCTTTTTATGCTTCCCCAGAGTCCAAAACAAAACTCTCGATGTTTTTTTGAATTCATTTTTAAATTGAAAATTTTAAAAACTGATTTTTTTAAATGAAAAAATTACAAACTCTGAAAAACCAAAAAACAGTCAAATCAAAAGTTATCTTTTTCGGTTTATTTTTTTGATGTCAATTTTCAAAGACATTGGGGGGTTTTTTTAAATTTAGGGTTGGATTTTGGATGGAAATGATGATGCTGCACTTTACAGAAATTTGATTTTTGTTTTTGTTTTTTGCAGTTGGTAATTTTTGATTACTTTTTTTTAAATTAGAGTTTCTAGATTTTTTGATATGGAAGTGAATTTTTTTTTTTTATTGAGGGTTGTGTTTTGGGGGGGGGGTTGAATGGAAATTATGGAATTCCATCTTTTTATGCTTCCCCAGAGTCCAAAACATAACCCTCGATTTTTTTTAATCCGTTTTTAAATTGAAAATTTTAAAAACTGATTTTTTTAAATAAAAAAATTACAAACTAAAAAACCAAAAAAACAATCAAATCAAAAGTTATTTTTTTAATGTGAATTTTCAAAGACATTGAGGGGTTTTTTAAAATTTAGGGTTGGATTTTGGATGAAAATGATGATGCTGCACTTTACAGAATTTGATTTTTGTTTTTGTTTTTTGCAGTTGGTAATTTTTGATTACTTTTTTTTTAATGAGAGTTTCTAGATTTTTTGATATAGAAGTGAATTTGGTTTTTTTTTGGGTTGTGTTTGGGGGGGGGGGGGGTTGAATGGAAATTATGGAATTCCATCTTTTTATGCTTCCTCAGAGTCTAAAACATAACCCTCGATGTTTTTTTAATCCGTTTTTAAATTGAAAATTTTAAAAACTGATTTTTTTAAATAAAAAAATTACAAACTCTGAAAAACCAAAAAACAATCGAATCAAAAGTTATTTTTGTTTTAATGAGAGTTTTTAGATTTTTTAATATTGAAGTGAATTTTGAGTTTTTGTTTATTTTTGCAGTTGGATTTTTTAGTATTTTGGAAATGAGAGTTTAGAGATTTTTGGATGGAGAAGTGAATTTGAAGATATTAAGGATTGAGTTTTGGACTTTTGGGAAAAATAACAATGCTGTACTTTTTTGAGATTTTGATTGTTTTTTTTTTTTGGTTTTTAGAGTTTGATTTTTTTATTTGAATAACAAGAGTGCTTTTTTGGTTTATTTTTTTTATGTGAATTTTCAAAGACTTTGAGGGGTTTTTTTATTTAGGGTTGGATTTTGGATGAAAATGACGATGCTGCACTTACCAGAAATTTGATTTTTTCAGAATTTATAATTTTTTTATTTGAAAAAATCAGTTTTGAAAATTGTCAATTTAAAAAAGAATTAAAAAAACATCAAAGGTTATATTTTCTCAGAAAGTTTTTTTTACCATTTTCCGCAGATATCAATCTTTTTAATTAAAAAAATAAGTGTAAAATGTTCCAATCATAAAACAAATTGAAAAAACATCGATCATTTTTTATCAAAAGATAAAAAACTGTACTTCCCGGAAACTCAATTGTTCTTAATTTTTTCAGATGGGAGACTTCTTTGGGACTTTTTACAACAATTGCTCAACGATCTTCAGCAACGTTACACGAATTACATAGCGTGGAAGAACCGGGAAACCGGAGTTTTCAAGATCGTGGACCCGCCCGGACTCGCTCGACTCTGGGGCATTCAGAAGAACCATTTGTCCATGAATTACGATAAAATGAGCAGAGCGTTACGTTACTATTACCGCGTCAACATTCTCAGAAAAGTCCAGGGGGAACGCCATTGTTACCAGTACGCAATTCATTCATTTTCCGATTTTTACTTTGCTTTTTCAATGTTTTCTTAAGAATTAAAGTTATCGAGAACAAATAAAAAATCGAGGTCGTTCGATTAAGAATTCACGATTAATTAATCGACGAAAAAGCTTGTTAGTTTTATTATTGTTTGAAGAGCCACTCAAGTTTTTTAATTTTAAGTAATTGAAATAATCAATTGACATATTTTATATAATTTAATCGATTTAAAAAAGAAATCATCGATTAATTTATAATTTAATTAATAAAAAGTACAAATATCACTAGAAAAATGGTAAAAACCGAGTATTAAATTAGCATTTTTTCTTTAAAGATTCTTACGGAACCCAACGGAGCTAAAAAACATCAAGAACATATCGCTCCTTCGCCAGCAGATGAGAATTAAATCAGAACCGGAAGACGAGGGCGGTTTATCCGGAAACGGCGTGGAACCGGAAGTAGACATGCCAACGGATTTGTCGATGTCCAGCATGAGCCAACCCAGCGATCAGCAACCCCTGTCGCTACTCGATCCCCCAGCGAAATATCGAAGTCACGCTTACAGCCTCATAAAGAGCGATCAGGAAACGGAAGACCGGAAGTGACGCGGTACCTAAAAACCGCGTGAAATGTCGACAACGAAATTGCGCCGGCTCTTCCTTTTCGTCGCGACATTGTAAATGTGTACAAAATAAAGGACGAAAAAAGAGCCCGGGGCGAGAATCTGTGCCAAGAACAATTACAAATATCGTTAAACGAGCGAAACTTTTATAAACGTAGAAACCGGATGCTCGGAAAATGTGACTTCGCGGCATCCAAATTGCGATCCGTTGTAACTTAGTGCTTAAGCGAAGCATACTTTAGCTTAAGATCTCCATGTACATAAGTAAACTTAGAAGCTAAGGATTCGCGGATGTGAAGAAAAAAGATTTATTGCGTGCCGAGGCGGGAGAAGAATTTTATTGAAATCCGGGGCCAGAGTTAATAATAAATTTATTATATATATATATGACAAAGTTTAAATGAAAGTATATATATATATATATTTTACTACCAAAATTTATACTCGAAATTTCTACGTTGTTGGGTGTGATTAATTGTGGCGTACATTCCACCGGCTCAAATTATCGAAGGAGAAGCTTCTTTCCTGGTGCGCGCGAGCGATTGCAATAGATTCGAAACCTGCATCTAACTCTTTGTATACTGTGATCTCCGTTAAGTATAAAGTGAAAGAAATTCATGATTTAGTTCGAGACAAAACAATGGTACTGCACGATGTAAATAATGAGCGTTGCGAGGCACAGAACGAAAGAATTTATATAACGCGCGAAGGTGATTCTTGTAAAAAAGATATAATGTAAAATTTTTAGCATTATCGATCATTTTATTCTTACGTAACTCGTTATGAAAAAGTCGACGATTGAACGCTGTAAATATAGAACTATTTACCTATTAAGTAACCACGTGCATTTCTTTATCTTAACCCTTTATTGATTTTCATTAAGAATATTTTTTTCAAAAGACAAGTACAAAATAAATCGAGCTTAATCGATGGCTTAAAATTACGTTGACGGCATTTGGAAGAAGATTACGTCGTCGGCGATGACCGCCGTTGTGGCACGAGATTTGCCATCGTCGTCTTTGATTTCTCCGTAGCTCAGTCGGCCGTTGATGAGAACCCGCTGTCCTTTCTTCATGAAATTGTAGACCGTGTCTCTCAGCGTGGGCTTGAACACGCAAACTCGGTGCCAATCCGTGCGCTGCACCAGTTCACCTGCAATTCAATTTTACCTTGTCAAATTCGATCAAAAGGAGACTAGAAAATTGGGAAATTCACCGTTATCGTATTTGTAGTTTGTGTGAGTTGCTAGGGAAAAAACTACTACTGGATGCTGCTCCGATCCACGTTTTTGAGGCTCCGAACCGACCCTGCCCAGCAGCGTCACTTGATTTAGAGCTGAAAATGACTTTTTTGATTAATGTTGTTTGCTGATTTAATTTATGATTTTAAAAACAATTTGAGAAAGAATAAACCTGGAGAAAGGAAAAAATGAATGGATAAACGAGAAATTTTTTCGATCGATCAATGATAATTTCATTTCGAAAAATTTAAGTTTTTGCTATTTACGTAAATTTTGGTTGATTTTTATGGAATAATTTATTTTTAGATGCTTACATTTTTCAATTTTTTGAGACTCTGGTGCTGCCATGGACATCATTCGAATTCCGTTGATGCCGCTCGCCAATTTCATGCAAGACATAACCTAAAATTCGAACGGAATTAGTATTTGAAAATTAAGAACGAAAAGCGACGCCGCGGAGTAGATTTGGACGAAGAAACACTTTTTACCTTGTTCAGCAACATTGTTACGGAGTGAAAACAACAAATTATTAACTATTTCTTATGTTTCATACAAATTCAACTCCGGAACAAAAAACAACAAGTGCGGGATAAACGCGTGCTAAGGCTGATTTTCATGAATATCGAAAGTGAAAGTATCTCTCCGGATTGTAAATTCGCCTTAAAGAAAAGATCGATTTTCTACTTACCGACATATAAACGCGGTTTTCTCAAATTTACAATTGATTGCACACTTTGCAATGCCCTGCCGTATCGCGAGAATTTGCAAATAACTTGCAAACTTAATTTATCTTCGCCTGCATAGTTTCATTAAATTGAAACCCGAAAATTACTAATTTGAATGCACTAATGCGAGTTGAAGTGCACATTTTGAAGTGAATATCAAACTGAAATTTTTATATGATTTCACGTCTCTGAAAAATATGTCGACGAAAATATTGTAACAATATCATGATCGAACATTAATTGGTTTCTCATTCTTATACATATCCCAGTTCTAAAGTGGGACGATCGTAAAATGTCAATTAACGTCATCAATTCGAAATAATATTGATTTAATTCAAATTTGCAATTAATTAAACAATCAATTCCAATGTCAATCAATTTCAATTTATGGCTCTACAACCATAATAATTATCCTCACACTTTTTATTTATCTTGCATCGTTAATGGCAATAAACAATATTGATGCGGAGGAGCCATTTCCGCTCGATTTTTTTTTAAATTTTAGAGGGTATCCATTTTGCAAACTTACGAAATACTGAATAATTTATCGAAAGGAAACGTCATTTCAAACAAAGGATAAAAATTTAGAAACAAAAAAAATTGTTTTTTTAAATTTATGTATTTTTTGTTAATTAACGGTTCCTAAGCATCACAAAAAGACAAATAAGGGTCTTCTGCATTGATCCCCTGAAACAAATTTTACGAAAATTCACTTTATCGTGGAAAAAAATGAGCGGAGGGAAATTTCCTCCACACGGAGATTTTTATTTTCAAAATTACAATGTTAACATAGTAGCGGTGGACCAGATTGCTATTATCGAAATAATTACTGAGATCATTCGGATATATAACTTTTGGAAAGTTGATATTCACAATCATAGTAAATTTGAAAATGCTGATATTGAAAAATTATCATCTACGTTTTTCGATATCAGATGAGGTAAAAAATACTCGCGTTCGCATGACATTATACCAGGAAAAATTGTGAAATTCAATTGTGTTTTTCCAAGAATATAATTCGAAAAAGTAATGAATTTTATTTTACAATGTAACATCGTGAATTTTCACGTGTTTCTTCGTAACAAATACGCACACCTTGTACTCCACATGTTTTCTGATAAAAATTGTATAATTTACACTTTTTGTAGTTAACGTCAAAATTATCATAGAAAAAACTTATTGTAAATTTCATTGTAACCATTTCATAATTTTCTTTTCCGAAATACTTTGTATTGTTTGTTGAAATATAAAGAAAATAGTTCGAAGATACATAATTTGTTACTTTTTTCAAAAAAATCCGTACATAATTCAATTTTCCCGCTCAAAAAGGCGTACATTTGCGCATGCGCACTAAGCAAGCGGGACGGTCGTTAGTCACGCGTGACAGCGTATTGAGTCTCATATGAGGACTCACCTGTGTGCGTATACGATATCACGCGTGATCAAATCTTGTCACGCGTGATATCTCTATGTAACTCATTGTGAAATCATCATGTTATCTGGGTAGTGCTGGAATTTTAGGAAATTCTCTTGCGGCTCTATTTTTTTCGATACGACACTGGGTTCTCGGCACTCCGACTCGAAGCTCGGACCTTTGGGACGCGTAACAATGGGGATTAGTCAACCTGGATACAGGCAACAAAACCTCGAACCCTTGCCTACATCAAGGTTCCAGTGTAGAAATGCGTACACTGGCGTGCGCGTCTCGTTGTGTGAGGCTGCTACAATGTGCGATGTCATTGGTCGAAGTACACAAGTCGGTCTAAAAACATTGGTCGCACAAAATGGCACGATCGTCAGTTGAAACTTGCATGCTTTCACAGGCTTACACGGTAATAATAGTCACAACTCCCGCCTAAACACAGCAATAAAGTCCAAAAAAGTGAAATCTCACGCTTCCCCACCCCCCACCGTGGGCTTTCCTACACTTTACTCACACCTGTCGATAATCGACTACCTAGGTCTGGCTTAACAGGCACGATAAAGCGCAAAAAACGTGCCTCCGTGAGATAAAAGTAATTTATTCGGTACTAAATCCGTGCTCCGACTTTTTCAAGGTATTCTCTGTTGCTACTTGTCCCACGTATAACTGTTTTTTACTCCGTAAACATCGACAAAATCGCACAAATATCATATTTCATTTCCGATGTTGATCATGGCGGCCATCTTGGAATGCAACACCACATATATGACATTATTATTCCCTTTTACCGTTATTTTTCAACATGTTTGAGAGTTATACATGATACAAGAGTACATTGACTGTCGTCGAGTCGAATTTCGTACGAATTCTTCAAGTCAAATCGAATTAGGATGATACTCAGAATATGCCGATTTAACAATGGAAAAGGTCAGTAACCAATCTACTCCGGAATGCTCTTAACATATTGCAGCCAATCACGTGTGAGGGACTGAGGTCCGGGCTGTTATGTATTTATGACAATAATATTTTCTGTTGTGCCGGTTCATTTCAGTCGTTCCTGTTAATTGAACCATATCCGGATTCAGATAGCCTCTAATTGCCTGGGTCGATGTGCGCTTATGAGCGGTCGGCTTGTGCGCTTTTGAGTGTTTGAAATGTGCGCTTATGATGGATAAAAAAGGTGGAATGTGCGCTTTTGACAACTTGCGTGAGATTCATCACGTTTCATAAAACAATGCGTTCGATACCTTATCAATTTCAGGTTCGAGTTGCAATTAATCTCTTGAACGAGCGCACCGTTGGCAATTTTTGTATTAATTTTTGTGGTCGGTATCCAACTCAAAATATTCGGCCAATCCGCTAAAATTGGCATACTTCGTTGTGTCTTTTTCTGAGAAACGTCTTTGGAGAAAAGACATTGCACATGCGCAATGGCGTATATTGATATTGACACAAAAGGCGTTTTCGAAAAGATGTGTTTGAAGAACACGATTAAGGCATCTTCAAATCGACTACAGGGAATGTCTTCAAACAGAGACGGGTTCTACCGAGACGCTTGTTTTTCGAGTGTAACAAAATCTTTTCGCTGAGTGTATAGGTTTGCTCATCGAGCAAATACTTCTGTTGCAGCAGTGTAGAAGACTCGCTATCCGGAAATGAGTAGACTCTTTGCTGACTCGGCAAATCTTTTTTCTGTTAACGATCTTCATTTTGCAAACGCTGCTATTTACACTTCACTTTGAACGCTTCATTATCTGTTCTGAAAAACATATCAAACATATTGACATCTACTCTGAAATCATCGAGAACAGACACACTTCGAAATTCAGTTTTGGAAATAACGTAAATAGAAGAGCAGTTAAAGAACTGACGAATCCTTCTGAGTCATCGCAAATTGCTCATTTTATAAGGTTATTGTCACATTTTTAAAGGTTAGGATTTGCTCTTTCGAAGATGCGCAGTGATATAAGTTTAGTTTTTACTGACAATGTCTTTAAAGACGACACACTTCAGGCGTCGCTAAAGTGACTAGAGAAACGCGTTCTGCGGAGACACTTGTTTATAAGCCTGGATTACGATAGTCGTAACGTGAAGTAACATGACATGAAGTAAAAGCTTGGACCAGTTAAACTTCCCCCGCACACGCTTATTGTGCCCAAACTTAGCTTCACGTCACAACCATCGAAATCCAGGCTTCAGAGTATGCATATTAATTCCTATATTAAATAGATACGTGCACTTAAAGCGAACTTTGGTTCACTCAACCAAAATCGCATGGTTGGATCTTGACAATTAATGGGATTTTGATAGCCAGATTATGAGAAATTGGGTTCACTCAAAAGTGTTATTTTGTTCTCGAAACTTGTACTTCGATAGAACCTAAAATTTATGCAGAAGAACAATTTAAAATAATTTTTAGATCTATTTCAACGACTTCCAGAGTTGTACGCGTCAGAGAATTAATTCAAAAGTGCAACTGGTTGCTATAAATTCAAGAGAAGCCATTATAAATGAAGTTTCTCAAGTGCCCCAGCTTTCAAAGAAATGTTTCACCCAAATGAGTTAAAAAGTGAAATCAGCGTTAAAGGTTGGTCGATTCACGGCAAAGGCTTCGTTGAGTACAGTCCGAAGTGGATCGCGTCTTGAGATCCGCCAAGTAAGCTGCGACAAATCGCGTGGAGTCGTGGCCAAAAGTAGGAGCTGAGTGGATCGCGGAGGTTGCTTTCGCGACTCGTCCTTCTTTCGTGTCGTATAAATTACAGCCTTCTTTTTCTCGCCGGCCAATATCGAGAAAATGCCCACGTACGCAGTTCGACTCCCCCACAATCAGCAGGCATCGATTTTTCCTTTTCTATTCTCGATCGGATTCTTTTTGCATTGTTTCTCTTTATTTAATCGAGCCGATAAGCTTCCCTGCTCAAATCCGGAAATTACTTTCCTTTGAAATCTCGGAAAGGTCGGAAGCTCTCGAATTTTTCAAAAGTTCTATTATATTTTGCGAGTTCGTAGAACAAAGTTATATATCGAGCAGTTCGGGGCATAATAGCCGGGGTGAAACGCTGAGAGGCTTTTCTTGACAAAGATAAAGTATCTAAGGAATGACAATCGGATGCTGATAACGGGGATTAGCACGTGGAAGAGCTTGTATTGACTCTCGACCTAATCTTTTACGAGTGGCTGGGCTTTGCATTTTTTTCTGCCGAAACTTCATGAACCCTTTGAGAAAAACGTCCTCCACGTGAAATGTCGTCGTTCGTATATACCGCGGGAACAAAAAGACGAATGGAGTCGAAAGAATGTGTTGCACGCAAGACGTTGGGGTTCATTTCCCGAGTAACTTGGATCCCTTTTTTCTTGTGTTTCACCAATTAACCTCTGTTGGTTTTGTATGAAAACTTGTATGCGTTTCATTTCCTGTGTAATTACGCTTTCTTAAGGTCGCGATTCTACTTCGCTCGGCGAAGTATTATGCATGAAATAAGGCCTTAACATTGGTCAGGAAAAATACCTGGCGCTCGTCCTTGACCAGGGAAGATTCTCTGGTAGACCACGTCGCGCTGTAATTCGGAACTCATCGGAAATGTCGAGATTGGATACGTGCCAATCGATTCCTTGGTTTCTTCTTCGCTCTACCGTTGCTTCTCATTTTACCGGAAATAAAACAACCGTGTCACTGAAACTGCGGGAGAAGACATTGAAAAGAAAATTAAAAGCGGTGACGACTTTGACGATGTTATTTAATGGCAGCCAGCAGCAATATCTTTGAAGTAAATCTTTGAAGTAAATGGGGGAAGAATCGATTTCCAGCCCCCGGCAACTCATCGAAGCTTTCGATAATGCTTAGATTATTTCTTCAGTACACAACTTACGAGAGCCATAAAAAAAATGCACAAGAGGTTCTAAAGTTTAATTAATTAAAACTTAAATCCGTAAGGAAATAATAGCGTAAGGAAATCGGTTTTCTTTTGTTTCTTAAATGTAATAAAAATTGTTTCACATTTTCTCTGAAAATGAAAATTTGTCGGAAGTTTTATACCCAATCAAAACACGTTTTTAAGGTCTGAATTTAATTTAAATGAATCGCAAATCAACTTTACGATGTCGCTTTGGTATTTAATAATTCAAAAATTTCCCGCTGTTTTGCGAAAAGAAAAACTCGTTGGGTAAGGTTTTTTATTTTTAGCGAGTCGAGGAATGCTTTCAGCGCGGATCAATCAGTTCGAGGAACAAATGTGTCGATGAAACGACGCTAATGTATTGCGCACGCATGTTCTACCTGATAAGATACAGCGCCAACAGTTGCGGAACACGTTTACAGATCGATCATGTTTTCCACGCACTCACGTCCCGACTGTTCATATTTGAAGAATGCCATCTCAGAAATAGATTGCGCAGTAATTCATATTTTTTCCGGCGAAAGTAACGTTGATTCATTAAAAAACGATGGGTCGATTTTTTATGCTGAATAAGCACTTTTATTTATACGTTCGTATTTTCTTGCGTGTATGGCGAGTGGGGGGAAAAGATAAATTGCTTTTCCACCCTTTCTCTGTTATTCCGGCTCATGTCTGTTTCACTCAACAAGTGATATCGATCCGAAAGATAAGATATCTCTCGAGTAGCATTCTACATTTGCGTCAGGGTAATAAGAGCCGGAAGGCTGCTACTCAGTGGGCGAAAAATGATGAAATGCCAATTTCATTGGTACACCGTCTTGCGTTCTAAGACCGAGTTATGTATTATAAAGCAGGTCAGACACGATGAAAGCTCTCTCAATAAAAAGCTCGAATGAAATTCGAAGTCATTCCTCGTCCGGCGATTTAATTATAACTTTTTCCTTCCTTTTCAAAAGTAATTCGAGTGCGGGGAAAAAGGTTTTCATTCGCTACGTTCGCTCTATTTTAAGAATGTTTTTGAAAAACGGCGACAATTTCTGCTGGGAGCGTTTACGCGTTCTTCTTCCTGGAAATGGGAAGGAAAGTCTATCGATCCAAGGGTACTGCTGACATGAATTACCTTTGGGAATCAACTCGAGTAATACAATGATTATTGCTCGTCTTCAATGCGACTCTTGATACCCAACTCTATTACCTGCCGAACTTCATTTAGAGTTGACCATCGGAATGGTCGCATCACGCAAGAAAATGCTGATGAGAACAACAGAGGTCATTTCTTTTCGTGCCAAATTCGGAAAGTATTGCCGACTCAGGAAATTAATCCAGACTTCAACAGCTTTGGTTTCAGGTCTGATCAGACCAAATCAGACCTGAACATCAACACTTTTGAAACATGTATCGAATTTGTTTCAATTTGGTGCGAGCTAGCGAAGACTTTAGAGACGATGTTAACTCTTTGTGGACTGAGCTCGAGATGTAAGGAATATATTATACCTGGAGCTTTGGAACACCAGCCTTGTAATTAGCATTCCCGTTATTCACTCACCGGGAATGTGGTAGAGGCAAACATAAGCTCATATTATCAAGTACACGGAAGGAGCGATATGAATATCGCGAGGACAAAGACGTTTTACGATAGTCAATTTATTCATTCATGACCAAAGATGGGTTATCTTCATACATTAAGATAAGCCATCATTGAATTTTTTCTTCGCGGGATATTGTTTTCTCTCTGCAGCTGTTGGAATGGAAAAATGTTACTCAATGGTAGAAAATTGACGAGTTGTAGAGAATTTGACCTTGACCCCTTCGAGGTCGAATTCTTCCGGGTCAAGTTGGTATCCATACCCTAGAACAGAAACTGATCCTGCTTGTACTCGGGATGTTAGGATTAGCGAATGTCTCCGGGTAATTTCATTTCTCGTTGATACGTCTCGGTACTCAACCTCCGGAATCGCGGGAAATGTTTTCTTGAGCTTGACCTCGTGCTCCCAAAAACCGGCGCGGTCAACTGCGATCTCGTGGATTTACAACGCTTATTTCAAAGTTTTTCGTCCTGATTAATATGATTATTTGAATTGAAAATAAATTTGAGTTTTCACGATCTTTAAAGTTTATAACTTTTCTGTGAATTTGAAAATGAAAATAATGTTTTTATTATTTATTCGGAGGCGTGTAAAAAATCATGTCAATGTGATCATAAAATTGAAGGGAAGAGTCATTTGCGTGCAAGGTAACTTGGAAAATGGAATTTTAAGGTAATTGCTTTTTGTCTCAACCATTGAAAAGCTCGAGCACCAATTTAAAGTATTCCAATTTTCGTCTTGTATTACCCTCTGAAATGACTGTGCCACTTTTTAAAATTACACACTTGGTATTCTGGAGTACTTTTTGAAACAATAGCAATTATAGTAGTTGTTTTAGTTATGATAATAAAAATATTACACTCCAATTTCTGAGTTTCAGAAAGAAGCTATTTCTGAGGATTTTTTTTAACTTTTTTTTGTTCATAAAGAAAGATTCAAAACGAAAGGATAAAACTGTATCAAAGTTCTAATAAAATTGAAATGAATCTCGAAGTAAATTTAATTTATAGATACTTGATAAAATTCAATTACAACTGTTAAGAAATCTCAACAAAATTTGCCTCGAAATATTACTTCAACTTAATTTGATTAATTAGGTTTGATTACATTTCGACTCGACTAGATTCACAATAATTTATTGATAGTTAAATAATAAAGTACTGGATAATTTTTTAAAAAGATAAAAAGGCGGTTGAAAATTAAACGAAATGCTATTTAAATTTGATAAAATGTCTTCTAGAATTATATCGTAATTCAATTCAACGCCAATAAAAATTCCGATAAAACTCATCAATTAAAATTCTAATAAAATTGGAGCAAATGTCAAATTTCATTCGTTCAAATCTTGATAAAATTCAATTACAACCGTCATGAAATTTTAATAAAAATTTCCACGAAATTCTATTTTAATTCTTTGATTTGATTAATGTTCGAAGTTGAGGGTCCGGATGCAATCAGGAGATTTTTCGAGATAAAAATTGTAAACTGAAAAAAGTTTTCCGCGGAAATTGATGTTTTTTACAACTTCAATCTCGGTAATTCGGAAAATTATTGACGAAATAGTTTCATTGATTATTGATGAAACGGTTTTCATGCCGTAGATCAGAATTTTACCGTAAGTGGACAATTCCCAAGATTGCAGGAAAAACATTGTTACGTATTTTACAATAATTGTAAGAGTATTTTTAGAGTCGTAAATTATCCTAAGTGTTGCGACCGTTAACGTCACCGAAAGGCCCCGAATGGGGAACAAGGAACCCTTGTCTCTCTACTCTCTAAATCTGAATCAGTCAAATTTGACTGATTGTCAGTTGAATTTGACTGATTCAAGAAGCAAGAAGTCAGTCACTGACAATCAGTCAAAATTTACTGATTCATTCAGTAAAACCGTAGTGA
>JABFQM010002825.1:0-13667 GCA_022816865.1 Zelostemma sp. ZL-2020
ATTTTTTTTCATGAAGAAGAAGATATTGTTGAATAAATTATACTCACATATTAAATGTAATTAATTATGTTGCATTATAAATATTTTTTTTAATTCGCCCTTGCATTAAAGTATCGATCCACCTTAACATTTCAAAATGGAATTTCGATCACGTAAATTTAAAATTAATCGAGTATTGAATTTTAAATTAAATACTCGATTAAAATGCACGTATGTCCAGCAACAATCGAAGTATTAAATATTCTTGCGCGTTAATAAATAATCGCGCGAAGGAAAAAATGCTTTCGATGATATTCCACGAAACAATCTCATAATTTAGCGAAAGGGAAGCAAAAGGATCGTCGTTATCGGCATCGGGCGGAATAAATACACGAGCAAGCGGAGTATAGAAACGGATTTGTCACCCGATCGGCGGATCGGGACTTGACGCCCCGGGACCGTTATCCTCGGCGATCGCGAAACGAGCTGCTGCGGTCGATTCCGCAAGTCGCCGCGCTCGGACTTGCTCCTTTTTCCCTTGTCGCGCGACATGGCGAAAACGAGGCTGTCTAATTCAACGAAGCGGTAAGCGAGCGATACGAGACTTTATCCGAGAGAGCAGCAGTCGTATTCATTTCGCTCGAGAGGCTTCGCCCCGCTGCTCAACGCTCCGTTGGCTAATCGTTTATTTTCAAACGAGTTTTAGCCGCGAAAAAAAAGCAATTACAAACGCCTCTTGAATATTATTGGCCCCATTGTTTCGAATTGTTGTAAGAAGTTGAATCGAAGAAAGAGAAAAAAGAGCGAGTTCCCGCCGGCAGTGGCAATGGAAAGGAACCGATTTGTTGTACAATCTCGAAAGTAAGATGAATACGCCGTTAATGGGCCCGTTTTCCGCGGCGCGCTTTCCATTGGCTCGAAAAAGACGCCGGATCCGAGTGATTAATGAACGCACCGGAAATTAATAACAACGTTATTGAAACGGACAAATCATCGAAATCGCGGCGAACGAGAGCACGAAATATACAAATTGCCCCGGTGCATTTTTTTCCACGCGTACGGACGTTGATAAATGATACGTATTTTCTCGTCGTGCATTTGCGCGCGCGAGATTACTCTAATGATCGGAGCCGATATAAATATGCGTGTTTCTATGTCGCAATTAGAGATTTTCAAGAAAACGGCTATTCCGCGGTTCTTGAAATTATGCGAGTTTATTAACCGCTCGGAACGTGTGTATTACGAGGAAACACGCGTTTCTCGCGCCCCGAGGGACTTATGTATGCATACGAAAAATTCTTGTTTTTTATATTTTTTTTTTCGAGCGCGTGTGAAACAAAAGCCGGGCAAAAAAAACGCTCGCTCCGCGGGAGACTCGAAATTTAACAGCGCGCGACAGGTGGAAATAAAATAAATTCCGACTATCGCGGAATCTGTCTGGGGATGACGACGGTTACGCCGTCGTCCATCATTCCTTGATGAAGAAAGACAAAGCTGCGCCGTGTAAATATTTTGATGGGGCCTTATTAATTTTTCGCCCGATGCACACACGGTGAGATTTTTATTTTCATTTTTGAAATGAAAAATTAGGCATTTTTACGATGTATCATCGTAGCGATGGACCAGATTGACATTACATTTAATTTTACAATGGTACATCGCGATTATTCGAAACACCGAAAATTTTTCAACATCAGCATTTTCAAATTTACTATTTCCGAAAGTTAAATATTACCTTACCGCATTATCTTAGTAATTATTTCGATAATAGCAATCTGGTCCACCGCTACCATGTTAACATTGTAATTTAAAAAATAAAAATCTCTCCGTGCACACTTTGCTGCATTCTTTAATCGGACATTTCTCATTCCGAAAAGATCGCTGGATTCTTTAAATCCGCTCGATCGCGATAATTCCAGAGTTACCATCTTCGATTTATACGCAACTTTATCCAGTTTGTGCATCCCAAAAATTTGATTTAACGCGAGAAAACCCGACTTTGTTATCATAATGACAATAAATTAAAACATCTTCGTTTTTTCTTATCTTTTTATGGTAATGGAATAAGAACGGCACACAACAAACTTCTCGTGTCCTTAATTTTTATCTCGTTCTCGCGATTCTTGAAAACTAAATTTTGGGTAAAAAAATCGAGGTCGTTGAAACGACTCGCTATTGTCGATTCGATGGAAAAAAATCCCAGGCTTTTCCAGGTTCTGTGGCAACCCTGAATCTTTTTCTCACGGAGCGAAAGATTTCCGAGATTCCCGATAACAATTTCACGGAAAGCTTGTAACGCGTGTACCGCGGGCTCGAAAGGGAAATATATCGACACGGAACGAGAGTTCCCTCGTTCTCGCGTCCGCGAAAGTGGCCTCCGCGGGCCACTTGAGAGAAGGTCCTCGGCAAAGTGTGCCATTGTACGCGTCGCGGATTTTCTCGTGCCTAATGTCCGTGGCACGTCAAAGACGGGCGTTGCGTGTCGATTATTCCGTCGGGGCGGCCGGTGCAAGAAATACATTATCCTTTGATCTCGGAGCGGGTTTCACTCGACGGGAAATTAACGGCGCTGCCGGGGCGAGACCGCCCAACCCAGATTATCACTCTTTAATAAACGAAAGACGGAAGCGAAGCCAGCCAAGGAAGTTTCGAGCTCGTAATGCACGATTTCTTGGCCCATTGAATTCCCCGGCCTTTCAAGCATCGGTAATCGTCGCGATCCCGACTACCTAAAATCATAAAACTTGACGAAAAAAAACAAATCCGAAACGTCGAATCGTCGAGTACGTTTGGAATCTTGAAAAGAAAAGAATGGAATCACGTTAAAAAAAGTTGGAGCATTTTTATAGCTTCGGATGATGTTCGTATCGCGGCATAACGAGTCGATTTTAATGAGTCCTTTCAACCATCCGAAACATTTGAAATTACCGATTTTTTTGTACGCATTTCCCAGAAACAAAAGCGATAAAACTTTCGTCACTCGTTGACTCTCGGTAAATAAGATAAAAGTCAACGACTCCTAATCTCGCGGGGCGATTACGGCGCGACTTTCTAAGCAAACAAAAAGAGTGACGAAATTAATTGGCCTTTTTTGGTACGCGTCTTTGCACGGAAGGTTTTAACGGAAAGAGATGGGAGGGTCTTTTTTGCGATGGGCTTTTATAGACACCCTTGACCCGTGCGTAGCGCAAAGACGAATGGGCGAGCAGGCGTTTCCGCGTGCAGTTCGAGTCATAAGCGAGCATCGCGTCTCGAGAAGAGCTCGCCAACAATGGCCGAGGTTGCGGCTTTTAACGGTTTCGTACTGCCGTTTCGCCTCTGCGAAATGGACATGTGTACCTCGTACGGCCCCCATTGTGCTCGTGGAATATTATATAATGTTCGCATACCGCAACTACTCGCTGCAGTCGAGAGAAATTTCATTGATTCCACTTATTCCTCGTTCCCTCGCAAACCTTTTTTTCTCTTCCATCGATAAAAGGAATTTTACTCTTAATAAAAACAAAGGTAACTCGTTGATTGGATTTTTCACTTTAGAAACGTCTTTTACATCATTTTCAGAGTTGCCACTTTTCTTTTTCAGGTTTTACAACTGGAACTGTGATTTTTCCTTGTTTAATTTTCAGTTTTTACACAATATCTCAAACATTTTCTACATAGGGTACATCGATTTTGAGATCAGCGGCGTAAAGTAGAGAAAAATGGAAAAAAACACTGGAAAGTTGTCGGAAAATAATAATTTTTTTCGTGGCATCCCTTACAATAAGGAAAACAAACAAAATTTTTCGCAGGATAAATCTTTTTGTTACATAACGGAAAAATCCCAGGTTATGAAGGCGATCCTCATTTATTTTATAAGTCTTATGCTTGAGTTTACGAAATAATGAGCAACGAAATCGTTGAAATCGAAAATTGAAAGTTCAAAGTCGTCGAAAAAAAGGAGAAAAATGAAAGGCCGCGTGATTTCTCGGTGCGTGGAAAGACGCGCACGTCGGCACTCGCGGGGCCAGCGCTTGATTTAATGATTCATATCGATTGATTTATGTCTCGGCAGACTTTATACTCTATTGTTGCTACCAAGATCGTCGTCGCGTCATGCACGACATACTTTCACTTTGTATTATTCATACCGATCTTGGAAGTGCTCATTAAATTTTTCGATTAGCCCTTTTTTTTACGATCCGCGCGTATCATTCATTAGACTCGAAATATTTCGTAATTGCAGCATTGTTCGCCGTGTGAATTTACCAACTTTCATTCCTCGTTTCTTTTGCAATGCTTTCGAACGACCTTCGTTTGATAAGCTGAATTTCATCACGGGAAAAAAGTACGGACCGTTTGCAACACGTTTCGATAAGAGAGATTAACTGCGAATCGTAGAAAAGACGCGAAACAGTTGGATAAATCATCATTGGAGGGGCAAAGCGTGATTGGAAAGTTTCCGATTGAATGCGCGAAAGAAATGGCACGCTAACGCATGAACGGTGAATAACGTATCGCTCTATAGTCTCTGCCGTAACGAATCGTTCCCCGTGGGAGAAAAGATACTTTTTTTCAAACAATGCAAGGTTTAATTGCACTTTTTGTTCGCATGCAAAGCACGATTCGAAAACTATCAACATTGACAAAGCGAATGCCTTCAAATCCTTGAGAATTCGCAAATGAGCGTGAAAGTCTCGCGAACTTATCCGCGAATGAAATTCATCGAGCCGCGAGGAACGGTATCGTTGAATTTGGGCATGTTTTCGCGAAGATGCAAAGAGAGTAGCGAGCGAATCGCAAAGTGAAAAAGATGGATCGAACGATAGAGCACGAACGACGACCCAGGAAATTAGATCAAGTGCACCCCTATGCGCTTAGACCGGTATTAATCGCAATCACGAGCACAAATGCGCGCACGATTTACACGAGGATAAGAAATATGGCTATCGTTCGTTCGCCTTTTAAGGCCTCGGTCTACGTTTATTTCAAGAGACGCTCGAAAGAATAACGTTTCATTTTTCTCCCGTCCTGCTTCTACCAAAACCACTTTTGCGCTCGAAAAGGCATTAATTTCTCCGCGTAAAAGAATGTGCGAAACGAGTAATTTCGCTAATTGGTCAGTCTCTCGATTTGCAGAAAAAGGATTTTCGAAATTCACGCGAATCGACGATAAAATCGCGCGACGCTTTGAAAATTAATTGGCAATTGGTTGGTAGCTGAGAGCCTTTGTGTCTCGCCGAGGTGAGATATTTATTTAATTGAGTCGTCCACCTTCGAATGCAGGGATGGATAGTTTAGCGAGCAATGATTCGTGTTTAATAATCACTAGTAATCAAGGCAGAGCCGGCTAATGCTCGGCCACGTCGTCGATCTTTTTTCTTCGCATCGGGATCATAAACGAGAACGTTTCATCTCTTTTCATTCCGTAAAATTAACTGCATTTTTTCATTATTCGACGTAAATTCGCGCTATTCAATTAAATTTAACCGATTCTTAATCGAAAATTGCCAGTAAGAATCGCCGAATTTGATAAAATTATGAATAATTCGTATCGGAGACGTTTATCCGAAAAGACCGTTGAATGACGAATCGTCAATTGTTCAAGATGCAGCGAAAGCCGACACCGCCCCCGTATATCTCTCAACATTTCCGACATTACAAGTCGCAGCGTCATGAGCATTACACGTGAAATTCTATCCGTATGCATGCTTCTTTTTCTCGAGAACGGCTAAGATTTCAATGCATTTAGAAGTCAGCACGCTGCGGTTTACGTGTACTACTATAAACGCTGACCGATCGTCTTCGACGCTTAATACGCGACTCTCTAAAGACAACTTTGAGCATGCGAAAGTCGCTGTATCGCATTCGAAATCGGAGAAACAGTCTCCCGTGAGTGAAAAGATTTTGGGTTTCTTCATCCTAGAAAGTTTTTATTCTTTTCGACGAAATCCTCGAGGCGAAGGGTGAAAAATGCTCAAGGGCGCGCGCGTGCCGAGTGCATACGGAATAATCATGCGCTATAAAACCTTTCTGCCCACCGCATTAAACAACAAACACGAGTCACTGTCGGGGCATATTAATCGCGCGCGGCTACTCGATTCAGTTCGACTCGACTCTTGTTCCTTAATGATACGTGCCCTGCAGAATAAAGACAATTGTCACAGCTCTTTGCTCGTCGCCTACGTGTGTCTTTTCAAATCACCGTAATTTCAATGCCTCGCACGCCCACGAAACGCATGTACGTACCCGACAACGGCGACGAATTCACATTAGAAAATCATCAAGCGCATATTTCGGCGTCGACTTTTTCGTCATTTATTCATACCGAGCGTTTACGAAATCGTACATCGTGGGACGTAAAATATTCAATTGGCCAATTTGAAAATTCGCCTGACTTTCCGGTTTTTACAGCTCGAAACGTGACCTTTTTTTCTTTCGAAACTCAAGCATTGTACACGGAATTTATTTCAAGTGAAACCAGTTTTTACGCGCCGAACAAATCGTCAATTTTCCATTCCTCCATTTTCCCGGGTTCGGATGATTTCCGGACCTCGTAAAATCGTTCGGCCATATCGGCGCGAAATCGAAACGCCGATAACAGCGTTTCATAAAAATTCATCGCTTTTCCTTTCGTAACTTTCATTGCGAAAAAAGGATAAATCGAACAATAAAACTAGCCCAATCGCGCGAATACGGGACGTTGCTGGTAAAGCCATCGAATTAACATGGCTGGATAGTCGGCACCATCATTTGCGCACTTTAGCCATTGACTTTCTACATAATTGCGTTCAATTAGACGCTTGAATGGAAGCCCGTTAAGCCGTGTTTTGCAAGTACGCATTAAACTGAAAACTCGGATATAATAAAACGGCGAAATCGAGAATTCGCCGTAAAAACGGGGGAATATCCTGTCGCGTTTGCGCATGGAAATTCCAAGCGGCGTGACGGAATCGATCGCGGTTGCCGCGGATCGCGGACTCGTAAATTTCCCTGATTAACGCATCGGCATTCTTGACGCTAATTACAGGTAAACGCTTCTGCACGCTCGCCTAATAATGATCTAATAATCACACGTTCGGGACGCTCGGCCAAACGACGGCTCCGCCGGTCATTCGAGCTGCCCTGCTGACCGAACTACCGTTCGCTTCGCCACTTTTTTGCCCTCTTGTCTCTCCGCAAAAGAGCCTTAATACGCCGCGCCGCGTAATTCGAGACGCTGGAAAACTCGTCTCGTTACGATATCCGGGCATTACGATGACGCTGAAAAATTACCGCGTTTTCTGGAGAAGAATAAGCTTTCGCACGTCCAAAGTCTCTCGCGAAATACAATGCATGCATTCGCTTTAATCCTTTGAAAACGTGTCGGGATTTCATAGTAAATTCTTCCTCTTCGATTGAGATTGAAGAGGAAGAATTTTCCGCGATTGAATGAAGAAAAAAAAAGGGTTTCCAGTATCTCTTCGGGGATAAATTTCGGTAACGAAAGTTGAGATCCCCGTGAAATAGTAAACGCTTTCAATCACGTGCGAACGATCCCGAGATAATCCTCGATACACAACTTCCGTTAGGAATTTATTTGTTAATTTATTTATTCAGCTTCCTCGAGTTTCATGCACCTGCGCTCAATCTGCAATCGGTATCTCAACTTAATCGGCCAAGGCGAAACGATTTCCGTTCACGCTGTACGCCTTCTATTGCGCACGTCTTATTAATCATTTATTTGCTCTCTCGAGACCTTCTCGGTCCGGCATTTAGCGCAAACATGGACGATATGTTTCCTATTATCGCGGTATGTCGCTGAATCAGAGGCTCCTCTTTCCGTTCGCGAGCGAAGAAACGCAAAAACGCCACGAGCGCGACGTGAAAAAGGGCCCTGGAAGAGTTTAACGCGCCCTCTACACGAGCATCCATCATATCCGCACTTTTTTCGGCTTTATTTTCCATTATTCCTACCGATCAGCATAAATTTAAATCCCGAGCATCAATAAATATCATCGGTGCGCCTTGTACGTCGATTCGAAGCTCCGGAAAGCTCCACTTTCGCCGCCGTAATGATAATCCGAGCAGTATGAATTTACATTGTAAATGCAGAGCCCGCTCGAGGTCATAAAGCGTTCCGAGATTGGCGTGGCGAGGTACCAATATCGATACATTGACAGCGTCGTTGCAACGCGTCCATAACTAATCGTCGCTACAAGTTTCGATACGTTATTTCTGGCACGCGGTAATTAATCGCGGAAAGATTTACGACGACGCTAAAGTCCGCGGATGGAACGCGATTGCCCCTGCGGCGCGTTTACATCGCGTGCGGATATCCACGTTGACGACCGTTTCGCTGGATCGAAAACTCGCGGCTAAACATCCTCCATTTTTCCTGCTCTTTCTGCTTTAGTATTCATTATTCCGTCGACTTTTCGATCACTTTTTGATTGAATTACCACTTTTTTTAAATAAGGCATTATTTAATAGATTGGGTACGCTTTATATATCGTAAAAATATTTGCTTGGGCTTTAAAATCAAAATTGATGTAATATATTTTTAAATTTGAAGGAAGTTTCGTAGAGATTATCAAGATTTGTAAGCGAAATTGAGAAACAAAAGTTTGCACGTTGGTTTTTTGTGCCAGTCTGTACAAATGCAGAAAATAATTCGCCGGAAAACGTTTTTATTCTTGTGCCAAAAGGCAAAAAAAACGTAAATTTTGCAAAGATTATTTCAATGTAAATATATAACATTTTCCTACATGATAATTATTTTTTATCTATTCCTTGAAATCAAAATCTTAATGCAAATTTTGTATAATAAATGTGAATTCTCACTTCAAAGTTTTTCTGTTTATTTTAACATTTTTATTTCATTGAAACTAGTATTTTTTGCAACATGTTTATTTCATTTTAATATACCTATTAATTCAATATTTTTTAATTGCATTTTGATACATTTCTGTACATAAAATTTTGTAAACAATACATAAAGTTTTGGAGATTATTCAAGATTTCAGACATTCAAAAACCATCAACTTTTAGTAAATTCCTTAATCACCTTTTTCAAAACCAGGCTCGAGCACGGTTTTGCTTTCAAGATGAAGCATAAACAAAATCAATTTCAAATACTTCCGACGAACGATTAAAATCCATCACTTTTTACTGCTGATACTGCCAGAAAAAATTAATTAACATATATTTAATGTTTCATAAAGCCCAATTCCGTACATAAAATGTCCAAATGAAAATCTCATCAATTTTCCCAACTAAAAATAGCAAAATTATACATTCAAAAACCATCCACTTCTGGCAAATTTCTCAAATCGCTTTTTTCAAAATCAAGGTTTCGTTCAAATAAAATCGTCCCGGCTGGAAACTGAAAGATGACGTCACGGATCGTCACGAAAAATAATTCCAAACGTCTCAAAAAAAAATCCATAACTTTTTACCATCAGAAAAAAATCAATTAATATTCAATTTTTTGGTAAACCTCAATTATGACAAGATTTGATATTTCTTTCATCATAACAAAAAGCCTTACACAACGTGAACATTAAGTAATTAGAATTTAATTAAAAAAGAATAATAAAACTTCACGGTTTCTAAATTACAGTTATCATTCTTTCCTAATCACATTTTCAATTACTAAAAAATTGTCCCACCACACCAGCAACGTTCTTCTAACGGCCCCCGTTACTTTTCCGCACTCGGAAGCAAATCTGATTATTCTTTGCGTCATTCAGTATTCATATCGCTGAAAGTCGACATTTTTCCACGATGAATGGGAAACAATTTTCGTCGCGCGTACACGGATAGCACGGGCATATACAACCTCGCTTAATTGCGCAATTTATCAATCGAAATGGCGCAACGCGAACCGCGGCGAACCCGAAGATTCATTGTTATCTTTCGAGTGGCACGCGGGACACTCGCGGGACGGTAACAAGAATCTAAACGGTGCTTTATTCAAACGACACTCGCGTATATTCCCCGGCGACGTCTTGCTTTCCCGGGCATGCACGCACGGGTATCATCGCGGCTGCGGTTCGCGGACACCCACGTTTGACAAAAGGCAAGTGCGGCGTGGGCGGTGAACTAGCCGCTGTCGAATGCAGGTGCATATCGCCGACGAACGACGACTCCCTGAGCGCGACCGTTATTGCTTGCCTTCCTCATAGATCATACGATCTCCCTGCCGTAACGAGAGTCGCACGCGAAACATTTCATCCGGAATTCGTCATTCGTTATACCCTCGTTCTCTTTCTCATTAGCCGTTAATTGTATTCGTTAATCAATTAACGGCATTTTTTCCAGCCCGGCGAAGCCAATTAAATTTCACAGTGGGAAAAATGGACGATTTGCGATATGAAAAACAGCGCTTGGAATTAAGAGCGGACAACTTGATTAAATAAAGCGCAGCCGACGTTCGCGTCGTTCGAGAGAGAGCTCGTTGCTCTTGAATATTACATTGTAGCTTAAATGCTCATATTCTCCTAACTTTTTCCGTATCCGAGAATTGCCCTGTCGTGAATTATATTCTACACTTTGGCCGATTCGCCGTGAGAAAATCGATTCCGGCAGGTATCAAAGGAACAAAAAGAAACTGTAATCCGCGCGTGTTTCACGCCATCTAACGGCTTCGAATCTCGCGATAACAGCGAATGTATCGGAAATGAGCCATTGCGCGTGCCGATAACTGTGCTATTCTTTTAAACAAAGCCACCGCGTCGCGCCCTCGACACGTGTACGGAAATCTCGACAATGATTCGGCCTCGCTCCATAAAAAGCTGCTAATCCTTAAACGAACGAGAGTTCGAAAATGGAAATGTTTCTTTACGAGTAAACAAAGCGCCACCGCGACAAATCATGGTCTTTATTCAAAATCTCGGCTTTTGAATTGATTCATTTCAAGATGAAAATTCTCTGGCTTCTACGCTTTATCGACGATTCTGACAATTATTACGGTCTTCAAATTTGAATTTCGTCCTCCAAATGTTAAATGCCAGCGAAGCGCCGAGTTTTTTCGATTCTCCGACGCAAAAACTACCGGAAATCGAGAGATAAGCTCGATACGTTGAAATTCGTGTACGGGGGAAAACCGAAACCACGGAATAATGTATTTCGATAGAATTATGGTCTTCGAAGCTGAAAGAAACATTCGTCTGGGCTTTGATTAATGAAATTCACGCCTTCGGCCGTACATTCCCGACGTCGTCGCGCAAGCAACGGCAAACACATGCCCCAAGTGCATTAAAGGTTAATCGAAGACGATCATAGGTGAGTTGCGTCATCCATTGCTCACGAGTCGAGACTTTCACCGAGGGATCGTTCCGTACGTATACATGAATGTCGTCTCGTGTACGATAGGACGGACGAGACAATACGAGAAAGAGCCATTGACTCCTCTCGCCGGCACTTTTTTCGTAACTTCGGTTGCGACGAATCGTAACTCGCCAGGAACAACCTTTAGGCTTTCGCATTCGCGAGAAACGACAACCTTTGACTGATTTACACGCAGGCGCAACAAAAGAAAAAAAACCGGTGTATTCATTTTAAATATCACATTTCAAATGAAGTAGTACAAAAATGGATTTCACATCTTCATTAATTTCTGAACACATTCATTCATTTCCCATGATTTCCAATGAGTGAATGGAGCGTTTTTCCCCGGATGAATGAAAATTCGTAAAATTCCTCGCCTTTTCCAAACGCCCGTAAAAACGGCAAGAACTTGACTTTCGCACGCGGAGAAAAGGAAAGGGCGCCCATGGGGTCCATGGCCTTAAAATTTCAGATGCGCTCCGGCTAATTATTCTTGCGAGGGCCGTCTTTTGGTCGGCGAGGCACCACCCGTTTTGTCGAGGGACCGAGAGCGGCACGAGATCGCTCTCCGGCGATCTTTGCTTCCTCATTCTTGCCGGCAAAGGAAATTCGGGAGAAAGCCGAGTCGTGGCCCCGAGGCGTGTACGAGTCACGACGACGGTCGTTAATATCGGCCGCTCCGTACGAAAAGTCCCGCGAGCGCCAAAATCATTTCTCGCGCGAAGTTTCGCAAAGACTGGCTCGCGCTGGCTCGCTTTCAAAATGTTTCGAGAAATGATGAAATTTCGCAAGATCGGACTCACCGGAGCGAGGAGCAGGGACGACGGCGAGTGCCTGGCGGCACCTTGTCTCAGCCTCATAAAGTGTAACAGCGGGTCCTGCGTCGCGTCGAGCTCTTCCAAGGTTCTTTTGGCTTCGACATACCTCTCCAGATATTCCCAGTACGCTTTCCAGAACGACGCGGGGAATAAATCACCTGTGGCGAAGATACACTTTTCAATGCATGGAAACGAGAAAAAATGCCCACGTCCAATGCACGAAAATTTATTGTCGTTACCGAGAGACTGATTACGATTAATTCCCAGCTCAAACTACTGGCTTTTTCACAAATCAAGTGATATTGAATTAGGGAAGATTCGAACATTTTCAACGTTTACTCACTCGTTTTGAAGCTCTCCGCGTTCCAGTTTTCGAGCGTCGTTTTTATCTGAAACAAGTTATGAACCATGAAAATCACCCGGGAAAAATGATTCGAATGGTGTTTTTGTAGGGGGGTTTGATTAGCCCGCGGTTGATTCGACGTAAAACGTACGCGCATCGACTCGCTCGTAAATTTTGTCGCCTCTATGCCGGCGACGCTTTTAATTTATCAAGCCAGATAAATTTTTTTTCGTTCAGCGGGCACAAGCCTCCTCTAACGACCCTCGACACTCTAATCCATCGATAGTAAAAGTGTGAAAAAAACAGGAGAAAAAGTGCCCACGCCGAAATACCAATCTTGAATTTATCCGTTGCGAAATCTCCTTTTCCCTCGATTTTCATTTTCAAATTTTGGGACTTCGAACGAGTCTCGTCGTGTAAAAAATATCTCGTATGCTGCTGGCATTACATAAGTATTACGTTTCGAGTTTTTATTTTTCGTAATTCAAGATTTTACCTTGTGCAGATTTACTCGAATTTTGATCTAAATTTTAATGCCTAAACTCGTATCGAATCAAAATGAGAAGATGAATAATATTCGAAGAACAAAAATAAAAATTATCAAGTTTAGACCAGAATATAGCGCGCTTTAGTTCGGATTTAATTGCGCACCTTTATCTTTTTCCGTTAATTTCGTTAAATTCCGTTAGAAATGGTTTAATGGAGTCCCTGCAAAAACAAGTGTTCTACGAAGACACTTTTTTACAGCATGGTCTCCCAGGGAATACCGCGTTGAAAAAAAAACGCGCCATTCACTTCAACTCCGAGAGATTGTGGGGGAAAAAGTGACCATGATCGAACATTTATAACCGTAAATAAAAAAATACAAATGCATATTTTTCAAAAGCGTTGAAAACTGTTATTCAATCATGTTTATAATCACCGGAAAACGTGGTATCTTAACAAACGCACAATTTTTGCGCAATGCTCTCGTATAACAAACGAATGACGGGCGTAAAAGAGCGTGCATCGAAATATCTTCGGTCGAAGCTGACGGTGTTTGACAACGATTGCACAATAAATAAAATTAACTAGACTCGCATTACCATAATTCCATTGCCACGATTACGCAACTTTTTGCTCGAGAACGCGTACACTGAAAAAAAACATAGTTGGCTCAACTATGTTATAGTTACATTAACTCTACTATATAGTCGTATACAGCAAACTAGTTACAGTAATTAATCCAACTAGACCGA
>JABFQM010002826.1:0-13662 GCA_022816865.1 Zelostemma sp. ZL-2020
TTTTTTCGTGAAGAAGAAGATGTTGTTAAATAAATTATACTGGCATATTAAATGTAATTAATGACGTTGCGTTATAAATATTTTTTCTAATTCACCCTTGCATTAAAGTATCGATCCACCTTAATGGCGATAAACTGACACATACTTTCATGAATAAATTAACAAAAATGCAATAAATACATCGAAAATAACGGATGAATTAAAAATGGATTGAAAAAGGATCGAGAAGCCAATCAAATTCCAAACAAGATTCAATTACAAACATCACGACTATTTCACAAGATACTATTTGCGGGCACCGGTCAATTTATTAATCTCATATCTTCAAAATAACCAAAATACGATATTCATAATTTCTTTTCTTCAAATCCAATCACGTTTTATGCACGATCCACGGATAATTATGCGCAAACTTTTTTCCGAGCTAAAATGAGAAACGTGATTTGAGGGGTCTCCAGTAATTAAAATGCTAAGGTCAAAGAGGATCGCCTGAACGAGCAATTTTGCATCCAGGATAGGACGTTTACGGATGGAAAGTGGAAAACTGTGGAGCTGCTAATATGGTCATGTGAATCGATGAAAGCACGAATACATATAGGCCATAATAACGTTATATGTGGTAGTTTAGCCGCGTATTTGTCCCAAGTCGTAGTCTGGATCCGGTTTCGGATTATGCCGGACCAGCTGGCTCGTCCGATGTTTAATTAAATAGGGCTTTTATTTCGACGCTGCAAGCGGGATCGAAATCACTCGATGCCGCCTGAATATTCCGCGATACGCGGCAGTAGACCGCATTTACAGTATTTCACCGCCGAACCTGGAACTACCGACGAAAATCGTGCCAAATTTGCGGCGAACCTTCCTCTCGTTTCATAATTCTCTTACTTGCTGATTTGTCCGGAGAAAATTTTTCGGCCCGAGACTCTATTGTATCGACACGCTTTCCATCGATTCGGATTAAAAATTTTCCCATTTTTTGCTTCGTTGATTAATCGACTATCGGGGAAGAAATAACGAATAAATTTGAGCGGAAAAGTACATAAAATCACTGGGGCGCTGAAATGCTCCCGTCGCGAGTTAATCAAAATTCCGAGGATGAATTTCACGATCAGTTCTGGCGATAATCTTTACGAACTCGACTGGAATTTTATGATTTGACAACTTTCCAAAAGTTGGAGCCCGCGCAAAGATATCCCTTTTCGTCTGGTTTCCCGGGGCACGCTACACCTCGCGTGCAATGGAGCAAAGTAATCGCGCATTATCGCCCAAGCATTTCTATTTAATTAGAATCGATCCAGGAGTGAAAATCGGTTCGGTTATCCGTGGTTTATCGTTGATCTGCTCGCGCGGGACGGCATTACGTAGATGTGGTTGCCGTTAAGCCACCACTCAAATTTACGAGATTTTTATAGCGGGATTCGCTCGTCCCTTCCCGACCATGCATAGGTATACTGAATTCGGTAACAAAATTGGGTGGACTTCGAGTACCCTTCTCGTTTACCGAGTGATTTCGCTGAGAGATTTTTTCTTCCCTGTCGAAAACACTTGCGTAAAGTAGAGGATACGCGATTTCGATTTCCAGAGATGACTGCATCGAAACGTACCCTCGATGAAAACAGGAAAATTTGGGGTTGTTTTTATTTTGCGAACGTATGAAATGCGTCGCTCTTTACCGAAACAAATAGCTATTTTTACAACCCGTCGCGAAAAAATGGGCTGCGTGTATAACAGACTTCGCTCGTAAAAGCCGGGGCTCGTCGAAGTTTTTTGAGAATAACGAACTCGTTGGATAACAGTTTCCACGCGTAAAAGATGCGGTGAATAATGCCTCTTTTCTATGGGAATCACTACGCGAACAAACGTGGAATGCATTTTGCCAGATTTTTCTGCGAAAGTCTGTTGCGTCGGGAATCGCGATAACTAGACTTTGAAAGTTGAACTATCCTGATGTTTCTTGATAAAATAGTTGTACTATCCTGATGTTTCTTTGGTACAATTTTTTTTTTCTGCATTCGTTTTCTTTTGTGAATTTTAGGGAATTTTTTGTGGCACTTGTGGGAGAAAATTGCGCGTTTCTGAAGCTTTGGGAAAAAAAATAATGAATAAAAAAAATATAGATACGTCAAAGTTTTTAATACTTCGTAGCAAATAGTTGCCGATGTCTTGATAAACCGACGCGAATAAAGTTTCGGAGTCGTACAATACCGTTTGATAACCTAAAAATGGCGCCTTTTTTCAAGAAGAAACGCATCGCAACATTTTTCCAGAAGTGTCGGTTCGTTTAAATTGGCCAACTTTTTCCCCTTCATTCGCGAAGCTTCGTGAGGGAAATATAAATGATATTAGAAAGATTTCGCATCGCGGAAAAAGTTTGCAGTAGTGCGTCGGCGATATGGCGCGACATAGACCGTTATCGCGCTACTCGTAACGACGAATGAAAATATCTCTAAAATATGTACGACAATCGCAAGACTCATAAAAACACGCGATTCGACGGCGATGCTTCTTGTCCTGCTCCCAGTTTCTCTCACTTTCGCGTTGAAATATTGGCGGAGGAGAAAATTGCGATCGAGTTCTTCGGATAAAATCACAGAAGCGACTAAAAAATGTAACGAGGAAGTCTTTTTAATCTCCGCGATGAACTAGTTTCTACAAGTTTCATCAAACGCACTGGTTTTCTGCAACTTTGATACGTTTGTGGTTATAAAAAAGTACTTTTACAATTTTCTAATTACGTTCGCGAACGCCGTTCTCGCTGTATCTCGTTCCGTTTTGCAATTTAATCAAAGTTGTATGTTGCAAAGTGTCATTTGCAGACACCTCGTGATTCGCGGCTGAAAAATTGCATCTGAAAAGAAGAGAGCTGCTCCGAAACAGCCCCCACTCTCGTGTAATTGAATGTTAACGACTATCAAGTACGAACTAATCGACGTCAATTAAGCTCGGTAATCTTCTCTTGCCGTCGACGCCGACTTCTCGGTGGTAGTTAAAATAATCAACCTTTCCCGGCGCGTTATCGCTAGAAATGAAACGGCGAAATGAAAATATAAATCCCGCTCCTTCCTGGAAAAGAAATCATCTCGAAACAGACTAAATTATCATAAATTGAACTGCGCATTCGTTGAATATGGAATAATGGCAGACATTTTTTCGGCAATAACGAGTAGGCGATAAATAACCCGGAAAAAGTGGCAAAGTAATTTTAGCTCCAAGGCCGCTGGAGGCAAGGATCTCTTAATTTGCGCAAAACGTTATTTTATAAAAGGAAGCTTAGTTGGATAAGTTGCAACGGAAACTATTCTTCAAGCGGTCAGGTGCCGGTGATTTATATATGTATAGGAATACGGACCGTTGAATACGCCTGAAAATAGTTTTACGCAAAATTTTACATGCCGAGTGCATCGCGGTCGATGCTATTTTCAGGGATGAAATAATAGGAAACGCAGGCAATTTTACGAATTTTCAAAAAGCATTGTTAACGCGAAAGGCGTCAACTCTTGTCTTGCCACGCCGGCCCTTAATTATGATAAATATAACGTCACGGAAATTAAAGCTATTAATCTCACGCTGGTATAATGCGTCGTAGTTACACCAAGGGTTGTTTTTCATCCCGGGGCAGGAAACTAAGTATTCTCTCAATTAAAGATAGTTAACTGCTCGGGAATGTTGATACACCGGAATATTTCAAACGCGGAAAAGCCATTTCTAAAAGCATGAAAAAATTAAAATAAGATATCTCCGCGTGAAATTAAAAACGTCGCGTAATCGTGGAAACAAATGTATCCGTTGGCAGAAAAATGCGATGCCGCCACGTACTCGAAAGTCGGTAAATTTCACTTCGACGTGAAAGTTTCGTATGTATGCATGCAGAGTGCACACCCAGTGAATTAAAGATACCTAAGCGGCGAACACGGCAAGGGAGGTAAAATTTGATTGCCTCGTAACTTTTGTTATCAAATATTTAGCACGGATTGACTAATAGACTTAGCGGATATTGGACCCGTGCCGAATCATTCACGATATAAATGTCCGTTTCAACGTCTTATGAAATTTCTCTCCTTTATCGAAAAGTTTCTTCTCTCTTTTCCGTCTGATCATTTCGCTCTCTCAAAGACGAGGTTTCGTTTACTCTCTCAAAGTCTCCCCGCGGGAGGAACGAAAATAACGAAGCGCCGTCTCTGCTTTCGCTTTATCAATCACGAATTTTCCGATAGTCATTTGGCCGGCTCCGTTCTTGTCTGTGAATTTATATCCAGTCGTTGCCGTTGCTTACCGTGTCTACACTTCGCTATAAGTCGACACCCTCTTTCGCTATTATCGGGCAGTATTTTTTTATCGCTCCGACGCCTTTTTTCTTCGAGGATCGTAGAAATGCCATTATTCTCAATAGTCAATCGTTATCAATTTTCGCTCTCTTTTTCATTCTTGTCGCGAATAAGACGGCCGAGCGACTTTTCAGTCGCATTTCGTTAATCTTCGTTATTATATCGATTATTCCGCTTGATGAACCCGTCATTCAGAGCCTTTCAACGTTCGTAACGGCTGACTTTTTTAATCCATGCAAATACTAACAATTCAGGAAGTGAGAAAGAAATTGCCGACATCCCAGATTTGCCTCTGTAAAATTAATTATCCGGTTAAAATTTTGCAAATAGTGAATTGGTAACGCGACTTTTGCGACGAAATTAAACTTTGACCTTTCTTCGATTTATGTCCCGAGGAGTAATTTAGAATATTCATTACGGAATCGCAGATGTTATTCATGTAAAAACGAATGGAGTACGGTTTATTGAACGAAACAGCGTATGACCGTTTTAATTTCAATTCAAATGTTTCCCGAGCTATTTCGTCCGCGTCCTTCCATCAGCGGATAGAGCCCAAATAATTTATGGCTTCATACATAGCGACCCACTTCATTTTTCATCCCTCTCATTAACTGCTTTCATCCCCAAACCGGCTTGAGATTTTTCCCTCCTATCGATTCCGTTCGAATCGAACACCGTCCGATCACGTTAACCGGGGTTTTTTTTTCTTTTTCCGCTCGGGACAATTTATTTTTTCAGGAACGTCCCTTGTCCCCTTGCTCCCTCATCCCTATTTTTCGATGGTCTATTTTACGTCATTGTATTTTCGGACTAAACTTTTTTTTTCTATTTCACTTGCTCTCCATTTACGTACGATTCTCGCAAACTGGACGAGGCCGTCACGACGAAATTGTCGATACTGATCGATCGTGCTGTCCCGCGGGTCTATTAAATTCTAGTTAAATACACATCGCGCGTCCTGATGCACGATGCTACGCAAACGTAACCGTACTCGTTACATCGTGAATTGAAACATGATTTTTTCCCTTTTTCCCGATTTTTTCCGACACATTGACGCGGTGAGAATCAAGGACTCATATTGTCGCTGTTTTCAAGCTTTCACTGCTGCAGAGTCAATATTTGTCAATCATTCATATAAAAATTACTTTGAAAACGATTTTCACATTTTTATTTTGAAAAGATAATCCCAAAGATGTTTCGTCCAAAAAAAAGTATCGTCACAGTTTTTGTACTCGCCAATTTTTTCACAAGATAAAGAAGGTTACTTGAGAAATTTCCAAATTTCCGATTACAATAATGTAGGAAAAAATTAATGTTTACCCAAAAATTGAGATGCTGCAATTCGTACAGTCAATTTATTTTAATTAACTGAAATCCATGAAATTTCGCGTGTACGCGAAATATATAAAACGAACAACACATTTGAAGTGGAAGCTTGTTGAGTCTCGAGTGCGTTTCAGCAGATAAAAATCGAATTGCGGAAAAGCAAAGGACACTAAGAGCAGTACTGTCGCAGTAATGGAAAGTCCAATAACTCTATTGCACGGGATATTCGTAGATCGCAGTGATTTGCCGTGAAGCCGCTAGAGAATGTGACGGAAAATAAATAGGATAAAATGTGAAAGGAACGAATATTTCCAGCGTCTTCTTTAAATTTGAACGTGCCGGGTCGCATTTTTCCCCATCATTTCGAACCCAGATTTTGTATGCCAATGAAAATATTCGAATTAATTGCTGTTGCGTCCCTTCTTTTCATGCCAATCTCATCTTCCGACGATGGAAAACTCAATTCAAGAATTTACAATGGCCCGACCTTTGCTAACCGTGGAAGCTGTTATTTCTTCGAAGAATGAGCCGCGACAATACATAACAGCTGGCGCTATCGACTCGAGTGTTTCCGTACTCCGCAATCGGCCGAAAAACACTCGAAAGCAGGTCTCTCTGCACTTGGATCCATCTGTCTGCTCATCTCTTAGAGCGAGAGAGCGGGGGACTTTTAGCTTTTCCCGTTTTCCGCGCGTCTCGACAATACCGACCGTTCTGTTGCGGAAATAAATGGCCACGACTGAGAAGCTGTTAAAAACGAAGCTTCGGAGTGTTCGAATCCATTTTGTATGGCGCGTCGTGCACGCGTTGCACTATGCGGTCATAAACTACCCCCGACGCTCGCCTCTCAAATTATAAGCGATTTCAAGAGCACTTTCCGCGATTTTCAAGTATCGCGAATTCGAGAACTTTCGAGGTGACGAGATTTAATCCTCGTGGAGACTGACTTTCTTGCAACGAATTTAATCATTTTTTAGTGCACGTTTTTGCTGTAACATGCGTGACAAGAAAAATGACGAAAGCCTGGTTAGACAGAGCATGGGGCAATCGACGAAGATTTGTGATTATACTGGGAAAAAGCTGCTTGCTCGTAAAACTTTGTGCAAACTTGAAAATAGGTTGCTCCTGCGCGACAGCCCGAAACGATCGTATCCATAAAAATCTGTCTCAAAAATATCGAGCATGTGTTTGTAACGGGTGGGCTTGATGCGGATTTTAAGGGTGGAGGCGTTTTTGCCGTATGTTTTACCTGTTGAAATAATTGAATCTGAAAAACTCTCGTGAGAAAATTGTTCCTCGAAATAAAATGATTAACTGCTTCCTGGACGAGCGTAATTTGCAACCACAAAAGTACTGTGATACATACATTTCATCGAACGACCCTATTTTTCCAAAATGCCAAACGTAATGAATAATGGAAAATTTTCAATTTATACCATGTTTGTATATGGGGCAAAATAAATTCGAGTTTTGGCCACCAAGTCCGAATGACTTTGCTGAAGATTAATTTTTCTGAGTATGAAAAGATCAGCAAGCTTGAAAATTATTTCTACTGTTCAATCTCACAAATAAAGCTCTTATTCAATGACGTGCTTCTCGTTTCTACAATTGTCAAAATCGCGAGTACTTGTCGTAGTACAAAGATAGCGACAAGAAAATAAGAGAATCACTTTTGAAAAGAGTATTTCAGATTTTTGAAGCTTTACTTTTTTATCAGCGGATCTTGGCTTTTGATCTCTGTACTTTTGCTTATGGATCTATTTCAAGTTCATAAAATCAAGAGCTCTTTTAATCATATTTCACGGTCATGATTGAAATTAAAATTGAGTCATTTGGATATCCACAAATATCTACGACAAACATATTAATAATGAGTAGCGCATGTCTCTTGAATAGCGTGATACGATTCATGGATTGTTCCTAACTGACATCCCTCTCAAATACAATAACACAAGAATATGGAAAATTAAAGTCAACGGGATAACAGTTGCTTCCGAATCCACGACGAGTGCGTTTCGTTGAAAGTTTTTTGGAACGACATCTACATAACAAGCATAAAGATGGAACAGGGACGAGATGTTAACTTTTTGCAAGGAAAATGTTGCCAGATCGATGATCCGTTCAGTTCTTTATTCAAATGTGTGAGCGGAGGCTTGAGTAATGACTTCTATAACAATTCAAATCAGGAACACAAATTTGGTTTTAAATGTGCCAACGATACCTCATTACTGACATTCAATCAAGAATTATTTTTGAAGTCCAAAAGTCAGTGCGCGGAAATGGTGATGCAAATTTTGGCGGCATGTTCGAACAATTCAAACTTTGTAACTGGACATGACTCTACCCACAACGTAATAGTTGCTTCGAAACTATTTATACTATGGGGTTTGATACACATGTTTATGTCTGTAATAATTATCATCGTATATCTCACGGTACCTGAATTCGGCAAAGGAATTTTTCACAAAGCGGTCTTTCGCTACATTGTAGAATGGTTTATTGCTATAGCGGCGATGGTGTTTCCATCATCAAGCATCGGTTTTGACTATTCCATAAGCAACACGATTACGAGCCTATCATTTTTAATAGCGATGTACTTTGTACATACATCAATATTCTGGACAAGTGTAATTTGCATACACATAAATACTGTAATTAATCGATTTCGTCGGACGCCTGTATTTTTACAAAATGCCAAACTAAATAAAAAAAGTTATAAATCATCAATATATAGCATATTCGTATATGGAGGTGCTGCAATTCCAACTCTAGTGGCCGCTTTTTTCGAATTTTGGCCACAAGTTCCGAGTGACTTTTTGCTAAAGATCAATTTGTCGGCGTACAGAAAAAGTTACATGCCTAAATATTATCTCTACATCAGTTCAATCCCGACGATAGCCCTTCTCTTGAATGAAGTGCTTATCGTTTCTACAAGTTACAAAATCTGGAGAATTTGTTATAGTACAGAAATAGCGACAACTAAGCAGAAAAATCACTTAAAAAAAGAGTATTGCAAGTTCCTGAAGTTCTACTTTTTAATGGGCGGATCTTTGATTATTTTCACCGTAATTATGCTTATGGACCATAGATGGTTAGCAAGGGTTTTCAGATTGATTACTCATTTCTTATGGTTGTTACACATATTGTGCGACCGGCGTGTTCGTCGGTATGTCAAAAAAGTGGGTTCTACAAAAGCATAGTGAAAAAAAACTGAGAGATGCTAGAGCAGAGATTATATTCATATTAAATTTTAATAATATTATCAATCACTTTTTTAACTACGACATCAGTTTTTTAATTTATTAATGTATTTATTCCAATGATGCGAGTGACTATTTATATTGTGATTGTGAACAATAATTCATTAACCTAATGAAAATGTATAAAAAAGGGGAGCATCTTACCATCAAGTCGACGTCTTTATCTATATGAATAATGATAAGCCGCGATACGTTTCGCATCTGCTGCAGCCGTCTCTGGATCCTCAACAAAGCACTCGAATTCTTTTCATTGTTGCTTTGAAAAAACCAAGAATCCGAACACGCCTATTTTTCCGAAATGCAAACTAGAAAACTTTTAATCTATACCATGTTTGTATATGGGGTAATGGCAAAATTAATTCGAGTTTTGGCCACAGTGTCCGAATGACTTTGCTGACGATGAATTTTTCTAAGTATAGACAGATCAACGAGCTTGAATATTATTTGTACTGTTCAATATCACGCATGAAGCTATTTTTCAATGACGTGCTTCTCGTTTCTACTATTGTCAGAATCGCGAGTACTTGTCGAGTACGAAGATAGCGACAACAAAATAGAAGAAGCACTTTTAAAATAATATTTCAGATTTTTAAAGCTTTACTTTTTTATCAGCGGATCTTCGCTTTCATTCTCTGTACTTTTGCTTATGGATTTATTTCATTTTCATTAAATCTAAAGCTCTTTTGTTCATATTTCACGGTCTTGATAGAAATCAGAATTGAGTGATTTGGACGCTTAGAATATCTACGACGCACATATTTATAATAAGAAGCGCATGTCTCTTGAATAGCGTGATACGATTCATGGATTGTTTCTAACTGACATCCCCCATAAATACAATAACACAGAAATATGGAAAATGAAATTTAACCGGCTAACAGTTGCTTCCGAATCCACGACGAGTGCGTTTCATTGAAAGTTTTTTGAAACGACATCTACATAACAAGCATAAAGATGGAACAAGGACGAAATGTTAACTTTTTGCAAGAAAAATGTTGCCAGATGGATGATCCGTTCAGTTCTTTATTCAAATGTGTGAGCGAAGGCTTGAGTAATGACTTCTATAATAATTCGAATCAGAAACACAAATTTGGTTTTGAATGTGCCAACGATACCTCATCAATGACATTCAATCAAGAATTATTTTTGAAGTCGAAAAGTCAGTGCGCGGAAATGGTGATGCAAATTTTGGCGGCATGTTCGAACAATTCAAACTTTGTAACTGGACATGAATCTACACCCAGGATAATAGTCAGTGCAAAAGTAACTGCGCTATGGGGTTTGATATACATGCTCATGTCTGTAATGATTATTATCGTGTATCTCACAGTACCTGAGTTCGGCAAAGGAATTTTTCACAGAGCGGCCTTTCGCTCCAACGTAGAATCGGTTTTTGCTATGGGGGCAACGGTGTTTCCATTATTATGCATGATTTATGACTATCGAATAAGCAACACGATTACGAGCATATCATTTTTGATAGCGATGTACTTTGTACATACATTTATTTTCTGGATGAGTGTAATTTGCATCCACATAAATACTGTAATCAATAAATTTCGTCGGACGCCTGTATTTTTACAAAATGCCAAACTAAATGAAAAAAGTTATAAATCGTCAATATATAGCATATTCGTATATGGAGGTGCTGCAATTCCAACTCTAGTGGCCGCTTTTTTCGAATTTTGGCCACAAGTTCCGAATGACTTTTTGCTAAAAATCAATTTGTCGGCGTACAGAAAGGGTTACATGCCTAAATATTATCTCTACGTCAGTTCAATCCCGACAGTAACCCTTTTCTTAAATAACGTGCTTATCATTTTTACAAGTTACAAAATCTGGAGAATTTGTTATAGCACAGAAATAGCGACAACTATGCAGAAAAAGCACTTGAAAAAAGAGTATTTCAAATTCCTAAAGCTTTACTTTTTAATGGGCGGATCTTTGATTTTCTTTAGCGTACTTACGCTTACGGACCATAGATGGTTAGCGAGGGTTTTCAGATTGATTACTCATTTATTATGGTTGTTACACATATTGTGCGACCGACGCCTTCATCAGTATGTCAAAAAGAAAATAGGAAATAAGCATAGCATAGAAGCGTAGAAACATTCTACAGAAGCATGAGAAAAAAATACTGAGAGATGCTGGAGCAGAGATTCTATTCATATACCAAATTTTAATAATTATCAATCACTTTTGTAACTACGACATCAGTTTCTTGATTAATTAATGTATCTATTCCGATGATGTGAGTGACTATTTATATTGTGATTGTGAACAATGATTCATTAACCTAATGAAAATGTATAAAAAAGGGGAACATGTTATCATTAAGTCGATGTCTTAATCTAGATGAATAATAAGCCGCGTAAGGTTTTTCATGTGCCGCAGCCGTCTCTGGATCCACAACAAAACACTCGAATCCTTTCCACCGCTGCTTTGTGAAAACAGAGAATCAAGAATAACTGGGTGTTGGACATCATGCTTTGTACAACATATTTATTGGTTCTCACATCCGACTTCGACGTCATTTTAACTATCATGCGCAACAAGTCTGAATTAAATTTGATCTTTTATAGCCCGTAATCATTGGAGGCTCTACCCGACAACGGAACAGCGATAACAGCTGACATGGTCGATTCTTTTTCTTGCAAAATAAAAGTCATGGGTGCTCTGCAGATTCCTCCCAATCCTTCGGGTTCGTGTCCTACGAAGACACAAGGTCGTCAGGTGGAGCTTGAAGGCCCAAGGTATATTGCGATTATTTGTTTGCGAAACTGAATAACATTCGATACTTTATAGTCTACGATCATCGGAGGCTCGACTCTACCAGACAAAGAAACGGCAATATGAGCGGATATAGTCGATTGATGCTTCAGCGAAAATGGAATTTACGGCTACTCTACAGATTTCGGCCAGATTATTCATGTTTGCGTTTTACGAGGATACAAGGTCGTCGAATGAAGCTTCGGATGCTCCGCTCAAATGAGGTGAATCCGATCAGGCGAATGAACAAAGAATTGTTTCTCCGGATAGTATTTTTAATTAGATAAATTGTCAAAATTTATTCGTTTACTGGCCATGTTCGTTTGTACGCGATCACAGGATGTAGTATTTTGCAAAAAGTGTGAAAACTGTCATTATTTGAACGAAGGAATATCAAAAGAGCACAATGAAAATGGAATGACGAATTTTCTCAGTACTACGTTGGATGAGCCGTTTTTTTAAACATCGAAAACACCGTTCCGTTTTACGTCAGAAAAATTCGTTTGTAATGAATTGCCGATCGAGGGAGATGGAAGAAATATTTTTGAAAGACCGCTATTGGTGTGTATTATAATTATTTGCAACTGTTTGAAATAAATTTAGGTAACTTTGTATTTAGAGCATAACAAATTGTCCAATTTTAGCAATTTGTTTGACATTGAATGATTAACGTTTAAGATCCATGTTAGTAATAATTTTCATGAAACATCAATTTCTTTTACTAATGCATGGCAAGGGAAATTTCTAGACATTCCAGACAGAAACGTTCGCTCAGTAGCTATATTTACATGATTTTCGCTACTGTCAACTATTTCGTTAGAGCAGCGCTCCAACTATGTTGATACGAGTCCTTCAAAAGTTATTTCCCATGTCTTACAAAAGTTCCCAGCCAAATTGTACCGGCTGCGTTTTTACAAGAACACAAGGTCGTAAGGTACCTCGCTAGAACGGCGTTTATTCAAGTGAATGTATAAGCAATTGTTTTTCTTACCCGTTTCTTTAAAAAGATAAAATTTTACCTTCTACGCGAACACTTTTGGACGCTTTAGAATCATATAATTGTTTGCAACGCAATTTTTAGATTTTTTTAGATTCGTTCATTGTTTGAGTGAATAGTTTGTGACTGTAATTCTGAATACGTAAACCACACTGACATAGCTACAGAACAACGTCGATCGTTGAAAACATCTATGCAATGCTACAAGATCGATCGATTTTATTACTATGAAATCTAGAGTGCTCCAAGTAAAATTTACGGTCATAATAGAAAACGGAATTAATTAATTTGACTTCCAAAAAATATTCATGACATATATTAATATCAAAAAGTGCTTATCCTTCCTTAATAGAATGACATGATTAATGGACTGTCACTAACTGACATTGCCCTTAGATATAATAAAACAAAAATATAGAAAATCAAATTGAACCTGAAAACAGTTGTTTTCGAACCGATAACAAGTGCGGTTGATTAAGAATCCTTTCCGTACTCCACTAAAAAGTTTCTTGCAGCGATAGTCGCATAACTGCAATGAGAAAGACTCCCTGTTTTATTAACAAGCAAAACCGCTAACGAAAGAATTCTTGTGAATTTTTTGACTTTTTTTATTTTATAATTATTGTTGCGTCAAACAGAACTTACGGTCAGGCTAAAAGAAATGCCCCATACAAGTGTCATTTTGTTGATATAACGGGGGCAATATTTGCTCAGTGACGTAAGAAAATGGAGCAAGGACTAGATGTTGACTTTTTGCAAGACAAATGTTGCCAGATCGGCGATTCGTTTAGTTTTTTATTTAAATGTGTGAGTGAACGCTTGAGTAAAGACTTTTATAACAATTCAAACCATGAACAAAAATTTGGTTTCAAATGTGCCAACGATACCTCATTAATGACATTCAATCAAGAATTATTTTTGAAGTCGAAAAGTCAGTGCGCGGAAATGGTGATGCAAATTTTGGCGGCATGTTCGAACAATTCAA
>JABFQM010002827.1:0-13660 GCA_022816865.1 Zelostemma sp. ZL-2020
TCTCAAATCGAGATAGCAAATGTCTCGAAGGTATCCGAAAACGGAACAAGAGATCCTTCTTTACACTTTGAGCATTCGTCAAGTTATCGGTTCCCTAGCTTCGATATGTCCACGCTTAAGCACGACTTTTGGGTGCGATTGTCTAAAGATGATTTAACTGCATATAAAACGAAAATTCACAACCATAAAACAGGACCTTACAATACCAGCCTGTGCAATAACGGACTGTGCTGTGAATTCAACATTGAATCGCATTTCGAAGAATTAGCAAATTATATCGAGAAGCCAAATTTTTTCAGGTAAACTATTATCGATTACGATAGTGGAATTGAAGTAACAATTCTTTGCTTTTCCAGATATCGCTTAATCGTTTTCAAGGGAATCCGAAATAATATTGTTGTACCAACGAGCATTGAACTTTGCGGCGTGATTGCTTGTCTCAATGACACTTTGGCAAGTTGCGGCCAAAATCCTGATCCTGAGCTTGAACTTACAGGATTCACGGTTTTGAAATCGATTAACATTACGAGACCGATAGAAATAGGAATAAGAGACTCCGGATCGTACTATCCATGCCTCATAAATTTTTATGAGCATTATCCTGGACAATATTTTACATTCTCCATCGATGAAACTCTGGACCAAACTCGTCTTTCCTTGAAGAAACCGAAATATGATTTAATGGCTTTTGCCATCCAACGAGATTTTAATAAAGACAATTCTGAAGCAACAACAAGTTCGAATAATGCAGGAACAACAAATTCAAGCGATGCAGCAACAACAGGTTTAACGGATGCAACAACAACGGGTTTAACTAATGCAGCAACAAATTTCTTGACACATGACATCTTCATTACGATGTTGTCTCCATTATTTGTAAGAATGATATTGTTCTAAACACTGCGCTACATGAATATTTTGATCAATTTTTGAGATGCAAGATATGCAGTAAATATCTAATCCACACATTTGTTTATGCTTGATAATATTGTAAACGTGTGAAGTGATTTAATAAAATTTGAAACGATCAATATGATTCATCATTGAATTCAGTGTCATTTTCATTACGTGTGAACTATCCGTAAAACCATTGATGGTGGAGAACATGTGTTTTCGATGTGGAAAAAGAGTGGAAAAGAAGTGGTATGTCGGTTTCAATCATGTGTTTTCGACGTGTTTTTGATACGATTTCCACACGATTTCGACTCGATTTGCACTAATGAAAAACGCAAAAAACGGAGGAAATAATGCATTTATATAAATAAAAATCCAATAGAAGCAGTACAAAAGATCTATCAGTCTCTCAAAATTGCCTATTTCTCCAATTATCGCGAAATATTTGATGGCTGTAAGAGATTGTTGAAGTTACGAGAGTTGCGCGAGTTGTTGCAAGTAGCAAGTTTCAAACTAAAAAACCAAGTTGATCGAAATTTTTTACTTAAAATTGTTACAATTAATTTATGAGTTTTGAAAATCGCAGAATTCAAAAAAAAAAATTTCAACAATTAAAAATTGATGTCTTGAAATGTCACGCAAGTCACGAAATGTCACGCTTTTCCTTAGGGTTGATCATTATGCGCGCAGTGCATGCGAAACCGGATGAAACGCTCCGGCGTTTTTCACCGGAAACTCGGTCTGAAACGAATGCGAAGTTCGAAAATGCTGCCGAGCAACGCAACTGTCAACGACGTCCATCTTGTTTTGACGGCGCTCGGAATCGAGCTCCAAAAAATGCATGAGAATATGTTCACGCACGTGGCCCGTCAAACAGGATATGGGATTTTTTCTTCCGAGCGAAGCGTCGTGGAATGCTTGACCTACGTTTCGCGGGAAATTATTCGGAACGGAGAGATGCTGTTTTGGAGGAGAGGAGCGCTGCTTGGATTCAGGCGAATGCACGATGGGTGAGGAGGCTTAGAAATCTGTTTTTAAAAATAGTAACTTTATTATTTGAATGCCGGATTGTTCTTTAACCAATTATGAATTTTCCGAAAAATTGAATTTACGTTGTGAAATTAATTTGTAAATTTACATTAAAACTCTAAATTGTCAATTTGTAATGAAAATTTGATTTGCTAAGATCTAAACGTTTATCGATCGAATTAAATTGATATCATTATTCGATGAAACAACGAGAGATAAAATAAATTAATTGAGTATACTTTCCTGTTTGGCGAGCCAACATGGAAGGAGGGGTAAAAAGGTAGTGGTGGGGTTCTCAGTCCTTGAGAGTTAGGATTCGAATTTTCTTTTATCGAAGAAACGACATTGTTACATAATTCATATTTTTTCTCGAAAAAACAATGAATGACCGATTAATCGCAATAAATTTACACAGAAATCTAACTGTTTTCACAAGCGTATGTTTCTCATAATCCAATCGTAAAAATGCGCAACCTTCGTGTAAACCGAAGGGGTATCAGGTCGTGCGCATCCTATATCATAAGAAGCAATGCCAACTTGTGTACTGTTGACCAATAGCGGCCCACCGGCATCACCTCCGCATGGACCTAATCCGCCCTCTTTCTTGCCCGCGCAAACGCGATCTTTTAAAATCGGCAGGCGACCATACTTATCTACGTAGATTCTATGACAATATGTTCTGGCTACCATGGGAACTGTAACCACCTTGAGGTGCTTGCGCGAATCTCTACTTTCAGCGTGGAGCCCGTAACCGGTAACCATGCTCAGTTGCCCGGTCGGGAATTCCCTTTCTCTCCTAGAAAGCTTAATCGCCTGTATCTTTGTGCCGTAAGCAAAATTACGTTCGACCGTCAGGATGGCAATGTCATTCTTCAATCCCCGTGGAGATTCGCTATAATTTTCGTGGGATATAATCTTGATGATTCTGTAGATAGTGCCACCGCTCCCATAGGTGCTCGATCCTGCTCGGACATGATCAACAACCGAATTTTTCACGCAACAGTAGGATGTGAGTACGTGTTTGCTGCTTATGACACTTCCACCGCACTGCAAATAGTTTTCAATTGTTTCTAGGGAAACTTGGTGGGGAAATTTTTCGATGTTGACGACGTGTCCGCCGACTATGTAGCTTTGGCCGATGGCATCGGAAGTTGGACGCGCTAGGAGCGCGTTTGCTGCGATAAAAAATGAAGTTGGGTTTAATTTGGATCCAGTTAAGGTGGATCTAATGTGTACTTTGACCGGAATTCGTTTTGGCTTGATTTTGGCCTTGAATACACTCGATTTTGAATCTATGGAAAATTTCTTTGAGAATGGCGCTTTTTTGCTACATAATGATCACAAATCGTGAACATTCTGTGTAAAATTAACTCGAGCATAGTGGATATTCCTAGAATGCTATAGATGGGGGTATACACAGAATCCTTGGAATTCAAAGTGCAAAGTCAAAGAATGTGAATGGAAAAATGATCCAAAATGTACATACTTGTCGAGCAGAACAGAGCGACGAGATGAGCGATAGAAAAGATGGCACTTTCTTTTAGCTTCATGATAAGTGTTCGCCTGTATTGAGTGGGAAATAAAAGTGAGATAAATTCGTTGTAGACTTGAGGACGTTCACCAGGAACCGCGATCCTTCTGTTTTCTATGTGTACATTCGGGTATGTCGATAAAGATAAAGAAAAAGACATCCAACTCTTTCGAACAAAGTGGTGTGAATGACATTAAATTCGACGTGAAAAACGATATCGTGAATCTTAGCAGGTAGAAATACAACTTTTTTTTATGTTCGGAACAAAACCGGAATCTGAATAAAATTACAAGTTGTTGAATAATTTGAAAGAATATTCGGAACAAATAAATTCAGATTTTTATCCGATTGATTTTCACTATAACGGAATTCGGAATATCGATGTTAATTTACCGTGGAAATTCTTACTTTGGTCTTGGATTCTAGTAGGAACGGCAGTAGAGTAGTTTTGCAGTCGTTATGATCTGATGGTCAACTTTTTGTACTCGAAACGAAACGTTACATTGACGATTGGCTGTCAACTATCAACTGAACTGTGTTTCAATCGCCCTGTATTTATATCTCTTTTCGAGTCTTCTAGAACATTCGAAAACACGTTAGTCGATCGTTTATCAAAGAACCCGGAATTGATTATTAAGCGTTCTTAATTGATCATCCTTGTAAACTTGCGGGAGATATACAAGTGCAGACATGAAATAATTAATTTATCGCTTCAATTGGTATCGGATATGAGATGTTTCAAGAATAGAAAATAATTTCATCCAATTTCTTCACGTGCAACGCATTAAAAATTTATGAATTGTTGTATACCTTGCATATACTTTTTTTCAACGTAGAATTACGTAAAAATACGTCTCATTTTCTTATCATTGTTTAACGATTTTGTTGACCAAATTCTAGAAACCACTGCGTGTACACTTTTATTTTATTTATAGAATCACTTTAAAGTACGTCTCATTTTCTTAACATTGTCTAACGATTTTGTTTACCAAATTCTAAAAACCACTGCGTGTTCCTTTTTATTTTATTCATAGAATTACGTAAAAGTACGTTTCATTTTCTTATCATTTTCCAACGATTTTGTATACTGAATTTCAAAACTACGGTATTCGCGGTATTTGGTATAAGGTATTCGCGCGTGCGTATATACTTTCTTACATATAACGAATTAATAAGTTATACTTTGAAAGAATATCATAAGCAACGTTCAGGAAACTCAGTGTCAACCAATTTCAATTGTTTCAACATTAAACTGCTGAAAATTATCAATCATATATCCCGATCGATCTTTATTCGAGGTAGAAATTCCGAGTGTGAAAGTAGTAGTGCCCCCCCCCCCCATGTATCGGTGAGAAAAAATGCTTCGTCCGAAGGGAAAAGGAAATTCTTCGGCCGCTCGGTTTTACATATAAAAAAATTAATAACCTAACAGACTTGACTTTTCAATGGAAATAAAGTTATACCGCGATGCATATTCTCTACAAAACATGAATACATGAAACCTGTAATATTATTTGAAAAATTTTTCCTAAAAAAAATTAGTTCTTGATTTAAAAAAAAATGTGTATGCAAAAATTATGTAAAAAAATATTGTTTGCGTTGGTTTGCAAACATTTTATTCCAAATTTGTTGGAAATTTTTGAATTTCGAATGGGAAAATTTTTTTTCTTCGATTTTAAATTTGTTTTAAATAAAAAAATTACGAAATTTTGCAGCTCAGCACATAATTTCTATCTCGAGTTCGCATTTGAGCGATCCCAGTGGTGCAAAACCCACGCGCGAATGCGTTACTTGCGTTGAGCTGTCGTAAGCCTACGGTATAGGTGCCACAGCATTACCGCGTAGAGTTCTGGCAAGCCTCCTGGAACTATACGTTCAGTGACGCTAGAACTACGAGGTATACCAACTGTAGGCATCTTATGGTAGACCTATCCCAAGGATACGGATAGTTAACCCAACGCAACATGGGGTTGCGATAAGTATCCGCCCGTAATCCAAACCTCGTAGTCTTACTACGGCTCTACGCTTCTCTCAGTGTACATGTACACAAATGTTGATCAAGTTGGTGTCCGCGAATTCGCATCAAGTGTGAACAAATTGTTTGAATAATTTTTTTTCTACACAATCATGGAAAAATGTTATCTACTTCAACGTTTAGAATTACCGGAAAATAATCTAGGTTACTAGGTTAATATGACTTCGTCCAAAGTTTCCACTCGTTACGCCGCTTTTAGAACTACGATTAAAATTGAGTGCGATTGATGAGATTTTGATCGTTAACAGTATGTTCCTCGAACGTGATAATAAAAATCAATTGAAACGAAATGTAGGAAGAAATAATTGGAAAAGAGACGTGTTATTTGTGTATTTTTTCTTGTTTGGCGAGCCAACACTAAGAGAGTGGAAAGAGGTAGTGGGGTTTATCGGTATTTTAAAGGGAAAATTACGTTTTTTTTCAACCAAAAGTGTTGAGCGTTTAGGGACTAATAAAAACAATGAAAAAAAGGATAATTTGTTAACAAAGTCGTTCATTTTTCCTAACGAAACAATGTATAACCCACATTTCGCAATAAAGTAACAGCAATTTGCGCCATACGACTACATCTACCAGAAGAGATAGATAAGTAAAACACCTTAGGATGTTAGATTTTGTGAATTTTCGACTACATTCTTGAATTTCGAAATAAAATATGAATTGAATAAAATGGTGTAACACATCGAATATTGAGTGAATTTTTGGAAAGTTGCTATCAACGCGTATCGAAATAATAATGATTTCGGAAGTTTGCATTGAGTTTACACAAATTTTGATCTAGTCAGCGTCCGCAAATTCGCGCAAAGTGTGTACAGATTGTATGAATACAATTCTTTTCTACACAATCATGAAAAAACGTTATCCACTTCAAAGTTTGGAATTACCGGAAAATAATCTAGGTTGCATCATCAAACTATGACTTCATACAAATTTTCCACTCGTTACGCCGCTTTTAGAACTACAATTAAATGAAAGTGTACAATTGATAAGATATTGGTCGTTAACAGTATGTTTGTCGGAGTTGATAATGAAAATTGATTGAAAAAAATGTAAAAGGAAAGAACTGGAAAGCAGACGTAGTTTGTGTATTTTTTCTTTTTTGGCGAGGCAACACTAAGGGAGGGGGAAGAGGTAATTTGGATAATTTGGTTACGAAATTGTATATTTTCCTTAACGAAACAATAAATTCACCTACATTTTTCTTACAAATTGTAAAATTCTCGAATTTATATTAAAAAATGTAACCTGAATCAAATTGTGTAACTAATCGAAAATCAAGTGTTTTTTTGAGAAGTTGCTATCAGTGCGTTATCGAAATGTTTTTCAACGATAAAGCGCGATGTGACCTATATAATTTTCCGGTAATTCCAAACATCAAAGCCGATAACGTTTTTTCATGATTGTGTAGAAACGAAATATATTCATAGAATTTGTACACACTTTATCCGAATTTGCGAACGCCGACTTGATAAAAATTTGTGTAAACTTAATGCAAACTTCTGAAATCATTATTATACGAACAATAATGATCGATTAAAAACGCTAAATATCTAATTCCGGGTTCTTTGATCCTAACTCTCAAAGACCGAGAACACCTTCACTACTTTTTCCTCCTCCCTTCATGTTGGCTTGCCAAATAAGAAAGTATACATAATCAATTTATTTTCTTGTGTTGTTCTCTCAAATGATGATATCATTTCCCTGGTACAAATTCGAAGTGAAAATCTTTACGCGAAACTTGATCCGAACTACGCCAAACTGGTAGTCCAAGTCTACGCTACTGAGTGCCAAAGTTACGCGGAAGGTTATCCGCAACTACGCCGAAACGGTCCACGAGTACGCCGAAACAGTGAGCCACGAGTACGCGATTTGACCGTTTGGCGTAAAGATAGTCAAGCCAGGCGCAACTACGCGAAACTGTGCCTGGTCAACGCCCAATATTTCGAAGGTGATTTTGACCAGTTTTGGCGTTGAGCTGGAATTTTTCGGAGCGATTACCGCAGATCTTTTCGCGTAGTCGTAGCAGCGATTGCCGTTGTTTTGGATAACGACCGCAGGCGCGAAGCTCGATGAGCGGACCATTCCACGCGGTTTATGGCCAAATTCACGCCGCTCGTCCGCACGGCTACGCGAAACGGTGCCGCTTTTACGCGATTTCAGAACCCTTTCGCGTAGTCATGGCAGCGATTTGCGTTGTTTTGGACAACGACAATATATAATAATTTGAAAAAGAAATAAGTTTTTGCAACATTTTTTAGTTGAAGTTATTTTCATTTTATTATTTGAAATTTGATTTTCATGAAAAAGAAAAAAATTTTCCGCGAAGGTTTCATACAAGTTTCATCGAACTTGATATCAAAAAGTATCGATTTCTCTTCCCCCATGTCCCTATGAACACGCGTACATTACAGCAACGTTAAGGTAACGTTCGAAATTACCGACTGAACGTTGGGGTAACGTTACCGTGAAGTTTGTAATGTTGCCGCAACGTTGACCCAACCGGAGAATGTCCGCCTTCGGTAACGTTGAGCGAAAGTTAGTCGTAACGTTACTGTAACGTTGCGAAAGTTACAGCAACGTTAAAAATTGAATTAATGAGTATACATGAATTTGTGTATAATAAATTCATCTGTTTCGCAAGAGACGCACGTAATGCTTTCGAGTAATCAATGTTTGTCCTAATATTGTGAGAAAATTTTTATTTAAAAAAAACATTCATTTTCAATTAGTTTATTGTTTAAACAATTAAAAATTAATGACACTGAAATTCCAGAATCGTTGCATATCGCGAGTGTAATAATTATTTCCGAACGATAAAATTGTTCAAACAATCAATTTGTTTAAACAAATTCGAAAATTTGGAAATTGAAAAAAAGCAATTCTCAAGACATTGTTATTGATCGGGATACATTATTATTGATATTCAAATAAGTTAATTGTTGAAACAATTGCAAAATGTTGATGCTAAAATTTCAAAATCGTTGCACATAGCGAGTGTGATAATTATTTTCGAAGGATGAAATTGTTTGAACAATAAATTCGTTTGAACAAATTCGTGAACAATTTAAAATTGTTTAAACAATTAACTTATTTGAAAATTATTGATGATGTATCCCAATCGATAACAATGTCTTGAAATTTGCTTTTTTTCAATTTCCAAATTTTCGAATTTGTTCAAACAAATTGATTGTTTAAACAATTTTATCGTTCCAAAATAATTGTTATACTTGCGATGTGCAACGATTTTTAAATTTCATTGTCATTAATTTTCAATTGTTTAAACAATAAACCAATTGGAAATGAATGTTTTTTTAAAATAAAAATTTTCTCACGATATGAGGACAAACATTGGTTACTCAAAAGCATTAGGTGCGTCTCTTGCGAAACAGATGAATTTATTATACACAAATTCATGTATATTCATTCATTCAATTTTTAACGTTGCTGTAACTTTCGAAACGTTACAGTAACGTTACGACTAACTTTCGCTCAACGTTACCGGAGGCGGACATTCTCCGGTTGGGTCAACGTTGCGGCAACATTACAAACTTCACGGTAACGTTACCTCAACGTTCAGTCGGTAAGTTCGAACGTTATCTTAACGTCGCTGTAATGTACGCGTGTTCATGGGGGAGATGATTTTCAAGGGCGAACAGTACATGCTGGCTTGTTTCATTCTTTTCATAAGAATGACATTCCAGGTAAGAATGTTAATTACTCCGATATTATCACGAGCAACATTAGAAATAGCAACCGGAACACCGCACTTACATAACATATCATTTACTGATTTTAAAGGATCAACCCTTGTATAAAAAAGTTCGAAACCACTACAGACCACTACAGATTACTATAGGAAATCTGTAGTGGTCCGTAGTGATCTCTTGCAATAACTCTATTGTGTCCTGCAGTGATCTGTAGTGGTCTGTAGTGGTTTCGAATTTTTTTATACCAGGGAAAAGTCATTAAACCCTGCCGACGTCTCCAAAGTGGAGCGGACTTCCTTTTCTTCTCATCGTTCTCAAATCGAGAAAGCAAATGTGCCGAAGTTCGACTTCTGGCTGCAATCGTTCAGAGACAATTTGACTGCATATGAGACGGAAATTTTGATCGCTGATAAAACAGCGTACAATACCAGCCTGTGCAATAACGGACTGTGCTGTGAATTCAACATTGAATCGCATATCCAAGATATAGTACCTTTGAGTGGAGATCAAATTTTTCTCAAGTAAACTGTTATCGATGACGATGGTGAAGTAACAAATCTTCGCTTTTCCAGATATCGCTTAGTCGTTTCCAAGGGAGTCTCAAATTATACTGTTGCACCAACGGGCATTGATCTTTGCGGCGTGATTGGTTGTTTTAATAACTCTTTGGCAAGTTGCGGCCAAAATCCTGATCCTGTGGAAAATTACTTCGGACACGCGGATTTCACATCGATTAACATTACGCAATCGATAAAAAAAAGGATTCTACTTGAATTCGTACCCGATAATCCTCGAAACTTTTTATGAGCCCCATCATGAATCATTTTATACATTATCCATCGATAGAACTCTGAACACAATTAGTCTTTCCGCTAAAGAACTGACATATGGATTGAAGTTTTTTGCTATTCAACGAAATATTTATGAGAACAATACTGAAGCAACAACAAGTTCGAATAGTGCAGCAACAGGTTCTACTGATGCAGCAACAAATTTCTCGACAAATGAAATCTTTATGACGATGTTGTCCTCATTATTTGTAAGAATGATGCTGTTTTAAATACTGCGCTACATGAATATATTTCAATCAATTTTTGAAACGCAAGATATGCAGCAAATATCTGATTTACACATTTTTTATTATATGCTTAATAATATTGTAAACGTGTATAATGATTAATTACATTTTAAACAATCGATATGATCATTTATTTTGTTTCATTTTCATCATGTGTGCACTATTAAATCCGTGCTATTCCGTAAAACCATTGATGATGGAAAACATGTGTTTTTGATGTGGAGAAAGAGTGAATAAAAAGTGTTACGCATGAGTGTTCGACGTGTTTTCGATAAGATTTCACAGCTCGTTTCCCACTGTTGAAAAACGCAAAAACGTACGAATTAATGCATTTATATGAATAAAAATCGAATAGAAGCAGTAAAATAGTATCTTGTGCATCAAGGGGACAAAACGGGTCTTTTCACGCCAAGCGCGATATTTGCGGCACGAGTGGTCGTAGACCACGAGATACACACTTGTCCTCGTGATACACACGACCTTTTTTTAAAACGCATGTACGATTTCAAAATTTTTAAATGCGTGTTGAACGGGCTCAAAATCACGAAGTTTGAGCGTTGAATAATGGCATGACGTCAGAGTGGTAAAATGACTCTCGGCAATTCATTTTTAACCTAAACAATTTTACAATTTTCGAACTAAAAGACAAAGTTCATCTGAATTTTTCACTTTAAACTGTTTATAATAAATTTGGTAGTTTTTAAAATCGAAAAATTCAATAAACCAAAAAGAAAATCTCGAATTCAAGAATGCATTAAATCTTTCCGTGAAACTTCCAAAATTATCTGATGAAAAAATTCAAAAACTTGAAAGTTTTTCATTTGAAAATTCTGAAAAACAAATTTTTTTAACGCATGTACGATTTCGACATTTTTTCATGCGTGTCGAATGAGCTGCAAATGACGAAGTTGAGCGTTGACTAATGACATGACGTCATCGTGGAAAAATGACGCTACGGCATATAATGTAAATTTTCCCACGATGAAGTCATACCATTGGTCAGGGCTTCAAATTTGTGATTTCAAGTTCGGTCGACAGGTATGAAAAAGTCATGCATGCGGTATAAACAAATATTTCTACATTTTTACATAGAATTCTTTTCATTTCTACAAATAGGAATATATATAGTTCATGATAAACAAGTAAAACGTGCCATGGTACTGAACAATTGCGAAATATTTACATGTTTCATGAGCAATGTCGAGCTGCAAATTGATTATGAAACAAAAAATTTGTTCATATAAATTGATTAATATTTTTCTATGAAATTGTTTATGCAACAATAAACGGATAAATTGTAGAAAAATATAAATGTAACTTTAACGATGTGTTTTACTGGAAAATATTCATTGCAATTATTATTACGCGTCAATTGCAAGGTTTTTGCAATAAATAGTAATTTATTCATTCAATATCAAAGAAAAAATGATAAATCGTAATTTCCTACTGTTAAAAATGTAATTTTTTTGTTTAAAGACGTAAAACAGATGAAAATTACTTATACTATATGAGTCCGACATGGGCCGACATGCATGTCGACGTTTGTCTGAATCGAATCTCGACACAAGGCGATCAATTCCGACTTTGTGTGGGGGATAACATTGCACGTCTGACACGAGCCGACACGAATCGGCGTTTTCGGATGTCGGTTATTTTTCCAAGTGTATTAGACGAATTGGGAGAATCCAGTGACTGAATTCGTAGTTTCTACTTCCACAAAATGAGAACCCCACTCTGACTAATCGAAATTCATATTAACTCAAACTTTCCTGTTTTTTTTGGATTCCAGTTCAGTCTTCCGGAATATGTTGTCTGAACTTTAGTTTGATCGATTCAAATTTCGAGGTGAGTTCCACGTTACTATTCGTATACCTTTTTCGTTTTTACTGATTTGTTCCTCTTCGCCTGGCTCTCTTATTATCGCTATTTTCAAATACTTGTAAAACCTGTACATTCAATTACAATGTTTCATTCAAATAGGGTATTTGCAATTTTTCGTTTTTTGATTTATTTCATTCACTCGATTTTTCGTTCATAAAAACAACTATCCTTAATCAGAGAAAGTTCAAAATTATTTATGAGATGAAGATCATTCAGTACAGATATCTTGATAATATTATCGGTTTGAATTTCTCTAGGTCTTTTAAGATGATTTTCAGGGGCGAACAGTACATACTGGCTTGTTTCATTCTTTTGATAAGAATTACATTCCAAGTAAGAATGTTTATTACTTAGGATACCTATTATTACGAGCAACATTGGAAATCGCAATAGGAACACCGCACTTATATAACATATCATTTACTGATTTCAAAGGAACAAAAGTCATTCTACACTGCCGGCGTCGTCGAATATGTAAATATTGAATCGAAAGAAGGTGCTCTCAAAGTTGCTAAAGATAATGCCTTTCATTATATTCAGAATATAGAACTGGCAGCTTAATATGTAAGTTCACTCATCGCAACTTATCAATGAATAGCCATATTGAATAACGTTTTTCAATTGCAAAAACATTGAATTATCTTTTGAATTGTTAGAACGTCGATATTCTGGTTTTTTCTGAATATGGATAAACGAGCAAAAGCGGAAACCGAACAGAGCTCTTATCAGCAGCAACTGCTGTCCCGCATCCCAGTGATGCTGTGGTACCATGTTATTCTAAGGGAAATTATCAAAATGTAAATAGAACTTTAATTTCACGTAACTGACAATGGAATGGGTCGCGGGATATTGATGAAATTTTCATTTCCCGTTTCAGTATTTCAGAAATATCTCCTGTGTCGCGGCAGACAAAGAGATGTACGTAGTGATCAACCTTTACGAAACAGCGTCATGCACGGAGACAGATTTTGCCTGCCCAAAATTGTACAATACAAATGTCGTTTTCGACAGATCCGGAAAAGTGGTTGCGCGGTACCGGAAGTACAATTTGCAGAAACCGAAATCCAGAGACAAAGACATATTTCCGATTTTGACTGCAGAATTGTCGATTTTTACAACGGATTTCGGTGTCACTTTCGTCCAACTCATCGACGCTGATATTTTTCCCGATTCGCCTGTGTTTAAACGGTTCGAAAATGAAGAGATCACCGACTTTGTTTACTCGACACGATGGTATTCCCCGGAACCGATTTAGACCAGTTTCGAGTACCTCGAAGGAATTTACAACTCCAAGAATATCAATTTCTTAGGATCCGGTTTCAGTGATCCCGATGTTATTTTGAACGAAACGAATGGCATTTTTGCAGGACCCAAAGTTTTGGAGCGCACTTCCTCTTATTTTCATCGTTCTCAAATCGAGATAGCAAATGTCTCGAAGGTATCCGAAAACGGAACAAGAGATCCTTCTTTACACTTTGAGCATTCGTCAAGTTATCGGTTCCCTA
>JABFQM010002828.1:0-13659 GCA_022816865.1 Zelostemma sp. ZL-2020
TATTTTTTCCGCGAAGAAGAAGATATTGTTAAATAAACTATGCTGGCATTATATATGAAATTAATTATGTTGCATGATAAATATTTTTTCCAATTCACCCTTGCATAGGACGACCGGACTACTTTAATAGATTTCTAATCGCTTTTGGCAATTACTATATATTACTTGGCGATGAGAGATGAAATTAATATTCCTCTTTTTCATAACGTTTGCAACCCCAATTGTTTGCCTGCAATTATTTTTTTGTAAACATTAGCGAACATTTTATCGAATGAAAATTGAAGTTATTTTCAAAGTTACAATTTAATTTCACTTTAATTTTTCAAAAGAAAATTAATGTCTATTTTAAGTTTTAGAAAATTATCAGTCAGAGATAAACCGCGTTTGGGCGCTGAAAAACCATAACTTCTGAAATTAAAACGACTGTTGCACCCCAAATCGCAAAAATCTTGAAACGTTGATAAAGCAAAGATAAACTTAGCACGCATTCGCGAACTGTTAGATTGAAGAATTTTTCGATGAGCGAGGCACGATTATTTGCAGAAAAAATTCTCTCGTACGGATAAAATATGTATTCCTCGTCATAAAAATCCGGTTTGATGCGTGCGAAGATCGAGAAAAAAAACGGCGAGAAGTTGAGAAAGGAGGAAGAAAAGGAATCCACAAAGGCTGACTTGTGCCAGGGGGATCGGAGATGCGATCACCGATTCCTCGATAACTCTTCGATCGATTGACTGCCCATCTCAGCTACTGGTATCCGTCTTCCACACGCGATGAGTCACGTCGCGCACGAGTCTTTCGCACGTTTTTGCTCGCCAGTCATTCGCCGGGCTCGCCGATTAACTATAGCTTCCGGCGTTTTTTCGCGGCGCTACTTGTTGCCTCGAGAGTATCGCTCGGCTCGAATGTGAGAAACCGCAAGTAAAGGTGCGCCAACAGATTGTTCCCCCGTTTCGGCTTCCTCCGCGCCGTGGCCGAGTTCCGAGCGTTTCGTTAAACAAACACTCGCTACTATTATTCTCGAAATTTTTTTCTCCTCCGGATTATACGCGCAAGACACTCCACCGTTGTTTTTACAGTCAGAGAAAATACTCATCAACGCTTCCTTTCGGTCCATCTCAAGAAATTGCGCAACGATCGAAGCCTCGCTCTCGAGAATCGTACGTTTTCCTCGACGAAAATTCGTGAAAACATTCGACTTTGGTATTTTTACATCTCTCGCACAAGCTCCTCGAGGATCGTGAGTTCTTCGTTTGGAGATGATGAAGTGAAAGCATATTTTGAAACATACATGAATGGACAAACACTACCGGATTTTGAGTGTTGTCTTTGAGCTTTTTGAAATAACAAAATCACGGCGGTCGGGATTTTGGAATTTCAATGCCGTACATACGGGGCAACATTTTTCTCTTCTGATAAAACAATGCGTGTACTTTTCCCATGGAAACATTCGTGGTTTTATCGTTTTCCATCGAAGGAGTTGGAAGAATGCGCGACATAGTAAGGCACGCGCGACGCCGCGTTGTTTAAGATAAATTCGACGTCCTTCACTTCCGGCGGTTTTACTGCGCTCTTGGTACGTGCCCTGTTCGATTTTACGGCGCGCCGCGATCGGCCGATTCGCTTTACGATCGTTGCGAGTATACTTCTCGTCAGCAAAGAGGCCGAGACCACGGAGGGTGACGGCGACCGCTAGATCATAACGAGGATGACAAATCGTTTTTACGAGCGGGAGGATATCTTCTTCCGGGCCGTTTCTGGGCTCTTAACACTTGCCCAACGCGCGCTACTGACACTCGAAAAATTAATCGCGGTTTCGTCGAGTTATAATGATCTTCATTCGAAGTATTGGAATTCTTCGCCTCGAATTTCGTAATTTTACGTATCGCGTACATTAAAAGAATATTTTCAAAATGCGAAATTATGTTTGTTTTGAAATTTGGAATAGTTAAGGCTTCCCGGAAGTCGAGGCTTAACTACATTTGAATAAATGAGACTATGGCGGTTTTTTTATCTTCGTTGGAACTTCTTTCGACGTGAAATATGTGAAACTCTTAAAATTGCACGTGTTATAAATAAGTAACACTTTACGCAATCACTTAATTCCAATTTTATACGTTTCTACTCGGAATATTCAGTTTGCAGCAAAACTAATGAAGAAAAATCGTACATCAATTAAGAACATTTGGAAAATTGAAAATTGATTGAATGTTTCGGAAAAATTGAGTTGCTTTATTTTTATAGCGATGGAAAGTTCAAACAAAATCATCAGCACTCCAATTTTTTGTCATCAAAATCGCGATACCTTAAGAAAATTATAATTATGTAGTCGAGTTATTCTTCCGAAAAGCCATAAAGTTTTCGAGGCGTTTTGTTGCATTTGATGACAAACGCGAATGACGTCGCGGCGAAGAGTCCGCGACAATTGATTCGATTAATTGGGTTCAATTGATTTATTTCATTGAAAAGAATAAACGCGTTGTTCACTCCGTGCGATCATTTCGTGCCTGACGAAGTTGATTCATCAGTCGCGTTAATTAGCGGGTCACAGTTTTTATTTTTACTGAAAAGTCAAAACTGTGTCACTCGCGTTCTCGATTTAGAAACGTCCAAATCAAATCGCTCGATATTTTCCTTCCATTTTTCTTAATCTCATTACATCATCGCCGTGAATATAAACGCACTCGACCATGAAGATTTTATGTAAATTACGTTTCCGTTAATTGCTCATTTTGTTTGATTTATCAAGTCCATTTTCAAGCCTTCTTTTTCTAGTGCTGTTTTCAAAACTTCAACAATTTTATAAGAGAAATCTTCGGCTTTCTACCTAAGCATATTACACGCAGTGACGAATAACGTCTAATTTGAGACCACTCGTTGCGCATGGAAGCTTCGTGAATTCGAATTGGCCTCTAATCCTTGTTTCGTGTGATTGGACGGCGAATCAAAGCCAATTTTTCACCCTCATCGGCCGCTTCTTCATTCCCATTTCTGGTAAAGTCCGAAAATAAACTATTTGTTGTCGGAATAAATCGCGATTCTTCGCCCTGAATAACGCGGATTCGAATAGCCGTATTTCCACGTTTATTTATAGCGCTCTATGAGGAGTAATTATCGCCACCAATTTTCGTCTCGCGTGATAAATCGTAAACGTCGTTGTCATACTTGATAAGTTTTATGTACGTTTCGGTGGTGCGTTGCGTTGTTCGGTGTGCACTTTGATACACGAGACGAGTGAACTGTGCCAAAACATGTGATTCCAATGTACTCGTCATGCAAAGACAGGTCACGGCGTGTAACTTGACTAATTGTTTTGACACCTTAATGATCATTGGCTTTATTCGAAACCGCAATTTTTCATCGCGCTCTCCGTTTGAAATATTGATTTCGAAAAAAAAGAAACATCAGTCAGTGAGGTGGTTAAAATGTCAAGAGTTTGCTGAACAGAGAATATTTAATGCGAAATTGTATTCCCGAGGAATTTTTCGTCTACGCAAGTTTCCTAAATCCAAATTGTTCATTCATATTTTGTTTATTGTTACGAATGCACGAATGCATAATATGCACGGTTGTTATTATAAATATCCGATGAAAGAAATTCGTTTAGAAAAGTTTGATAATAAAAAATGAATTTCTCCGAGGTTTCTACAATGTTTCATTCCAATTTCAAGAACTGGACCAAGGCATTTATAGAATCGCGTCTAGAATAATTTATACCGTCACGATAAGTATCAAAGTGTTGAAAACGAAAGCGTTAATGTTCGATCAATTTATTCATCGATAATATAGTAATAAACAGAGCAATTTGCACTGGAGAATACGCAATTTGAGTAAATTTTAAAATAATAACTACCAAAAATCAGTTTACGGGTAATGAAACAATGTTACCGCTTCGCGATACGATATCGTTATCATCTCGTATTACATTATGTTGTAAGTCGTAAAATCTCGCGATATAACGATTTCGTGTTTTTAATCGCGCGATATAACTTTATCACTGGTTCAGTGTAAAAAAGGTCTCGAAATTCAATACACTTCTAAAGCAAAATACCGCGCCACGGTACATGTTCATTTACTGCATGTACCTACAAATTTATTACATTTAAACTCGGAAACCAAGGAAAATTCCATGAAATTCGATCAATTTTTTATTCTCCGTCTCCAAATACTTCGTATATAAAATATCAATAACATAAAAAAACCTCCCAAATCTCTCCCATTTATTCAAAAATTAAATGCAATTCGCAATCGAATAACTCGGAAAAGCAAAAATCGACGAAAGAAAATCCGGGAATATAATAAATGACTCGAAACTCGATCCACCCATGCACGAATGTTGAAAATTCAATTCCATGAATTTCTGAGCACGCGGAAAAAGAAAGCAAAAAATTGGCAGCAAGTAAAAGCCTTGTTCTTCCCCCAAGCAAAAAACAGCGTAGCGAATGAACATTACCTGGAGGAATCGACGGATGATGGTGGTGATGATGATGATGATGATGCGGGTAACCAATAGCGGGCGGGGGTGGCGGGTAAACGGCATTCCATAAACAAGGGGCGCCGGTCCCGATGGGCAGCGGTTGCTGTTGCTGATGGGGATGATGGTGTTGCTGCTGTTGCTGGAGCAACTGCTGAACCTGGGCTATATCGACGAACTCCTGGAGCTCGCCTTCGGGTTCCGGCTCGGAATGATCGCGCACGCGACCCTCCGCGGCAGGTTGCACCCCGGCGAACGGATTACCTTGCTGCAGGTGTTCGAAGCCGGCGAGCGGGTTCGTCGGGTCGTAATTGCTGCTACGTCCGGTCGTGTGTTCGCGTCGCATCGCGAGCGCCAGCATCTTTTCAACGATTCGCCGGTGCGCGCGTCAGCCGGTCGCCTTTGTCCTCGCGGCCCTGGGCCTCGTCCACCGAGGCACTCCTCGCTGTCCCTTCGTCGTCTTCGTCTTCGTCGTCGTCTTCGTCGACAACGACCGCGCGAGCATGTCGCGCCGCACGCTCTTCGCCCGTGCCTCGAGTTCCCGGGATGCTGCTTTTGGAGGATAAAACATTTAGCCGGTCTTGCATTTACTCTCGTTAATCAGGCTATATTTCATGATTCGATGGAGAGGAATTCGATATTTGCTATAAAGAAGGAGTATATAAAAATGTTTGGTTTATATGGACGAGTTGATTGTCGTATAAACTCGTTGCTCGTTTCTTTGTCAATTAAATATGTCAAGTTGAGCGAATTATTATTCGCTTATCGATCTTTATGTCATGCATTAATGCAAAATAGGCATTTGCATTTGTAACTTGAAATCGTAAAATAATTATTTCTGTATCAATGGTTTCAATCATTTCCAGTCGATTTGAGAATGAGAGAAATGCGGTAGCACCAGTCGTGGGTACTTGGATAAATTTACTTTTAAATCAAACACGAATGAACTTTTTAGTGTTTGGTTTTGTCTTCGCAAACACGTTGCTCAAAGCTTAAACATAGCGTACAAGTAGGAAATGAGTTAAATAATGAGATAGCACAATATTTGTACGAGTCAGAAAAATCGGCGACACGGTTTTGAGAATAATTCTTTCTTTCGAGAAACAAGTGTTTTGCGAAGGATTTTCGTCGTTTGATAAAAAAGCTACATCTTTAAAATAAAAGTGTTACGCTTTCGCAGCGGCAAAAAAATTGTGTATTTTTTTCTGGTTCATAATGTTGACATCATACCGGATTATTTATTTTTAGGAAATGTATTTTTAAGAGTAAAAATTGGTTAACCACTTAAAGCGAACGTCGCGTCTCTTCCAGCGGGAAATATTTTTATCGTCCTACATATTATCAACGTCGAAATTTTGTTCGCTCGAAAGACACTTTATCTCCGGATGATTCCCGGCAATTAATTAATTAATTCACGATAGACCGAAAAGGAAATTTCGTTGCGAAACAGAATTTTTCATGACATGTATTGTCGTAAATCGCAGCAACAATACGATGACTCATATAAATTTATCCTCGGAGTGGTTTGAAAAATGACGCATCTTTTGGTGCATTATACATGATAATTTAAAAAAAATATATTCGAAAGAAAAAAAAAAGGCAAAAGATAAAAACAGTAACAACCGTCGAATGATCGGTTTAATATTTCTACCGATATTTTTTCTACTAAAAACAACATTCGTAGCAAAATTCGTTGTAAATATAAATGACATTTCCAGCGTAGCAAATTTATTTCCAAGATGACATTCTTTTTCATGCATTCTCCCCAAATAGCAAAGACGAGTCCAAGCGAAGAATGGGAAAATTCCCAAAAATGGCCCGAGCAACTCTCGCGATGTCTCGGCAAAACAAACATTTTTTTCGGCTCCTCTTCCGTCGCGGAAAATAGCCTGATTCGAGTTTTGTCGAAACAAAAAACAACAACAACGTGTACTACGTACTTATGAAGAAAATTTCCCGCTGAAATTCGAAAGGCACTGAACCATGCAAACGGCACACGCGTAATCAGAGTACGATAACGCACGGCACGCACGCGGGGAACGCATAATCGCCTTCCTCACTGATTTTTCACCAAAGACAATTCCCTCGAAATCCACGGAATAAGATCTCGTCCTTGGCACACTCACTAAGTTTTCTCTCCGTTCATTAAGCGCGTCTTAAACTTTTATACTTTGGGTACTCGGCGTGTCGCGTACGAGCACTGTCTCCTTCTCTCTCTCGTTTTGTTTCTGGTCCTGCAGCACGTATGAAGTCTCGGCAACACGCTGGAGCCGCAGGCTGGCAAGCAGGGGTTCACGATGGTCCGCGCTAGACTAATAAAGAGTGGCTCGCGCGCCAAGTCGTCGGTGCGAGGAAAAGAGAGAGAATGGTAAAGAGAGGGAAGGAGAGAAGGAAAGACAGAGAGCGCCGAGACGAGATTTGCCAACGTCACGTGTCGTCGACATCACCCCGATACGCCCGTGTCGTTTGTGATCCTCGCCGAGCCACGAAACTGTCCCACCGCGATCATTTTTTACTCATCTCGCATCGGGAGCAATTTTTTGCTTCTTCCTATTTTCGACACCGGCTACAAAAAAGGCTAGAAATAACATCTCGCAATCTCTCTTTCCGGCCCGTCGTTAATCATTCGCGAATTTTCAATCGCGACGCGGATCGAATTGTTGTTTTTTTTTCAAACTTGCTTTTCGTTGCACGCGACGTGGGCGTAGCGTCAATTTCCATAATAGATTTTTTGTACATTTCGCTTTTCATGAAATAGAAGGAACGCAAAAAGTCCGTGGGAGTCGAAAGACGATTTTTCGAAGTTTCGCATTGAAAACGCTTTTCGATGATTTACGGGCTTCTCCAGTTTTGGTACGAGCGCGGTTTTTGCTCTCGATTTTGCGCGAATACATCGAACGATCGATAAATCCTGTAACGCGATGTAAAAACTATTACGACGAGAGCAAAATTTACACGACGCATGTTACACTATAACAACATCTTGTTACGCATAATAGTTGTGCCAGCGGTTATAAATTCAACGGCTCTCGTACTTCGCGTTACAGCGATCCGCGGCTCCTCGTACAAAAGCACCGTTGCAATGCGCGACCAATCATCGTCCAATCCGCGTTATTGCGACAAAAACGCAATCTCTGTTGGCTTTTTTAATTACTACTAAACCATTCGAAATTTCCATCTCGCGGGATCGGGAGGAAACGCGTTTCGTCGAATTAACAAACCGCCGTGTCGAGACAATAAAACCACTCTCTCCCCTCATAGTATATTTTTCCTGAATGAGCGCATTTTTGCCATTTGAAATTGCTACATATGCGATGTTACATTTCCTCTTTCCCGCCTTCCTCCCCACTCTATCCTTTCCTCATGGTTGTTCTCGAGCTGCATCTCACCGGAGCTCTCGTATCCTCCCCCGTTGCCCCTGCCGCAGCATCACCCTGATCAACCCATTCGTCTCTCTGTCGTGGTCTGCAATCTCCATTCATTCCTTCCCTCGTTCCTTTCCCCGCCCAACCGCAAGTTTCTCCGTTGCTTCTCCCCCTTAACTCTTCCTCTCCCTTTTCTCCCCATGAATTCCCCTCCCCCCCTGGGGCCCCGTCACACTGGTTCTGACTTCCCCCTCAACCCCTTGTCACGCACACCGAAACGATTTCTGCCGTATCCGTGCCTTTCCTGAACGCATGCACGCGACTGTGTGCAAAAGTTCCTGTATAACAGCGCAACGTTCGCCAGGTGACGTCACCCTGGCGTGGGCGCACCCCCGCACGAGAGAGCGCGCTCTTCTCTTCGCGGTACATACGCACCGCGAGAGAGCGACAATGTACTCTCTTGCCGCGCACCTAGAACGACCCAAGGACCGTTGGTCCCGAAGATACGCGGCTTTTGAATTTTCCCGGCATCGAAGATCAGAACTCTTGATGAAGAATTTGATGGAAATATCGGTGTTTCTTAATTTCTTAGATTTTTGATGGAGTTTCTAGTTTTCCGCGATGTTTTTATGATTGTTTGGTTCCATTGATAATCAGAGATGAGAACTCTTAATGAAGGGTTCCATGGAAATCTCCGCGTTTCACAGGTGCAAGGATTTACAGTACCATTTTTTGTTTAATGGACTAAACTTTGATTCAATAGTGTCCCGAAGATGCGCGGCTTTTGAATTTTCGCGGCATCGAAGACGAGAACTCTTGATGAAGAATTTAATAAAAATCTCGGTGTTTCTTAATTTCTTAGATTTTTGATGAAGTTTCCAGTTTTCCGCCATGTTTTTATGACTTTATAAAACTGTTTGGATTCATTGATAATCGGAGATGAGAACTCTTAATGAAGAGTTCCATGGAAATCTCCGCGTTTTATAGTTGCAATGATTTACAATACAATTTTTTGTTGAATGGACTAAACTTTGATTCAATAGTGTCCCGAAGATGCGCGGCTTTTGAATTTTCCCGGCATCGAAGATCAGAACTCTTGATGAAGAATTCAATGAAAATCTCGGTATTTCTCAATTTCTTAGATTTTTGATGAAGTTTCCAGTTTCTCGTGATGTTTTTATGCTTTATAGATCTGTTTGGTTCCGATGATAATCGGAGATGAGAACTCTTGATGAAGAGTTCCATGGAAATCTCCGTGTTTCACAGTTACAATGATTTACAGTACAATTTTTTGTTGAATGGATTAAACTTTGATTCAATAGTGTCCCAAAGGTGCGCGGCTTTTGAATTTTCCCGGCATCGAAGACGAGAACTCTTGATGAAGAATTTAATAAAAATCTCGGTGTTTTTTAATTTCTTGGATATTTGATAAAGTTTCAAATTTTCCGCGATGTTTTGATGACTCGACAAAAATGTTTGGTTCCATTGATAATCGAAGATGAGAATTCTTGATGAAGAGTTCAATGGAAATCTCAGCGATGACTTGCAGTAAATTTGCGAGTTTTCTACGCTGTTTCGTTGAGTGGACAAAACAGTTTGTTTGATGAAATAATGTTTTTGTTCGAGAAGAGCGAAGAAGTTTTGCATGCAACAAGTTTTGAAATTTCTTCATTGAGAGTTTTTCATGCACGTTTATCGTCGTCATAAACGACACTTTAGAGCGAAAACGTAATCTCGTGACATTATTTTATGTTTTACAACAGATTTAAGTGTTTCAGCGCGACATCTCGCTACGCATTCAAAACTTCTTTATGTCAATTTCTCATGCTCTTTGCCCGAGCTCTCCTTAATACATTTCACTTGTAATAAGTGGCGTATCAGACGGCCGGATCAGAACCGGATCCGGATTTTAATGCCGAAGACTAATAAAGAAAGAACACCAAATATGTACTCCCATAAACATTTTAGTATCTGCGGCAAAAAAGATGTGTCCAATGGCTGGAATGAATGTTTTTCTCCCTAGTTAGCAATATCTTGCCGCAGGACAAAATATACTAGATAAGAGAAGCTAATTTTGGTGGCTCTTCCATTGCTCGTAAATTTTGTCGGCAGTAAACGTTATACCGAGGGGTTATTTATTCATGGTTTTAATAGTGCTTTGATGATTTCAAAATCAGATTTCATACTTCGATTATTTCGACGATTTCTCGAAATCTGCGAAATCAGAAAATGAGTCACAAATTTCAACTACATCGAGCAAATTAAGTCGTGACTTCTGAATCGTGCCACTTACGATACAAACTACGATTTCTTGCGTTCTGCAAATTACTACGAAAAATTTTAACGTCCATTTTCAAAACAGAATTTTTACTTTTCGATATCATCTTCAATTTGTTTTTATATTTTTGGACGTTTTCAAAAACAAAGAAATCAAGCGATTTTTCTGATTTCGTAAGTAATTTCACGACGGTCGGGATAATTGACATAAAATCCTTTTCATCGCGCGTTACAAAATCTCGAAGCCGCAACTTTATCAATCGCCGAGTCGATATTATTTCGTTGACTGTGAATTAATGCAATCAGACTGACATTGATGGTTGTTCCGATCAGAATCTCAAACTGGTATATTTTTCATTCCACTCGAGTAAACTAGGTTTGTCGTTAGAATTGTCCCATTTTTCCCCTCTCGATGTGATTGATGAATTGCCCCTATCTATTGATTTGTATACGCTTCGCTGCCTTATCAAATACAATTACGAATACATTATAACCACGCGATTCCATTCCACGAAACGTTTCAATCCATTCAGACAAGTGAGAAACGATGATTTCCTGTAATCAACATTATCCCCGAAATTACAGTTCAGATCGCATCACGAACAATTTGATGAAACTATAAATTAATTCTTTTGAAAACATAATATCCAAGTACACAGAACCATTTGTGCTATAAAACAAGCAATTTGCATGAACCCCAAAATACCTTTCAAAAATTAAGTTACGGAAAACGAAACAACGTCGTCAAGATTCTGCGATATATCAAAACGCATCGTTCATCAAAACCGCAAAGACTTCACCGGCAGAAAGCTCACCGGAAGTCGTAGTTCCTCTAATCAAGATCTCTTCGCGGATGGAAAAATGTGCAGCCGATTAGCGGCTCGCGTTTATCTATCAGCGCGATATAAATGTAATGCTTCTAAAAAGGTGTGTTTGCCAGGACTCGGATCGGAAGGCGAGGCGAGGTGAGGAAGGCAGAAGGCTTTGCCCACGTAGGAGAGTCTCGCCAGATATGGCGTGTGCCTCCACCACCACCACCGCCGTCGTCCTCGTCGACGCTTTCGTTTGAGTCAATCGCACCGATTCTCGTCCCTTCCAAACCTCTCACTCTTTCCTTCCTTGCTTAGAGATCTATCCGTCCGTCGTCTCTTTCTTTTTCGTCCACGACCTCGTATCTTTATTCGGTCATACCGATTGCAAACGTTGATGATGATGATGATGATAATGATGATGATGAGGATGATGCGACAGGGTGTTTCGGTCTGGATTTTATTAATGGAGGAATAATCACTTTCATGTCTATCTATGGATACGGATACTACGGCTTTTATTTGTCATGGCTATATATAGATTGATTGATCTATCGACCAGATGTTTATAGTTCATAACGCAACCGTATTAAACATTACCGTGTTACGAACAAGCGTTTTTCTGATGTTTCGAGAAAGGTGTTATCTAAGTATTACCTAAGATGTAAATTATTCTACGATGACGTGACATAAGGCAGGGTGAAAACGACGCTGTTTCGACGTTTCGTAAGCTTTTTCTTCATTCAACGACTCGATATCCATTTTAAAGGGTTTTTTTTGGTCTCGACCATGTAAAACGTTGTTTCGAGTCGAATGCGCAGTGATTTTCAATGACGGAACGTAACGCATCTCGGGGACATTGTTCGAGTTATGCTTATCATGTAACTAACAAGACGTGCACCACGCGGCGTTGTGCAACCTCATTTACGTGTAAAGAAATCAAGCGACCGACAACATCACTTACAACTTTACGAATGTAATTAAACTGTCGTTACTCATTATTTAAGCAATGTACTAGATGCTGGGTATAAACCGATTGGAAGTACTGGATTTGCCGTACTGCTTAATAGTGTAATTATTTTTAATGTCTTTCCTTGTTACAAACCCTCCATTGCGCAACTCGGCATAAATTACATGTAACTTATCTTTTTCCCAGCAACAAATTTGCCGTTAAATGAACAACGCTCTTTGATCCGAATTCTTGATGGAAACGGCGAATGAGGATGAATGATTCGTTGAAACGTAACTTTTATTCGCGGTGTAATATGTTCGCAGGCGCAACAAAGGAAGGAAAACACGTCATTTGTCAAGGGATAAAAGCGCGAAACTTGGTAGTTTGTACCTTGCGCTCTTCGTCCCTGACGAATATCCGCTCTGGAGGAGACATAATTCGAAATTGTCCGAGGTCAAGGGGCAGGGCCCGGCTACTTGAGCGAGTTGACTCCGCCGGTCCCTGGGGTCACGTGCCACGACGTTTCCTTTCCCCTCGTCCCATCTTCCTGCGTCTCTTCTTCATCGTCGCCTTCTTCTTCTTCTTCCAGCGACGCAGCGTCAGCAGCGTCTTTCGCGAGAAGAGGACAGAGGCTGAGCGGAACGCACGACGAGAATCCAAGATGCTCCCGAAGAGCCCGAGAGGCGAAGAGTGACCTCATCGGATGTGGCTCTGATTTGCTCAATTCGTTCCAACTTGTGCAGCAGCTCGAGTTTCTCTTTCTCTCTTTCTTTGTCTTTTCTCTCTTTGCGCTCGCTCCGTGTTTTATTCTTTTTCTTTCTCACTTTTATCGAACTATTTTCACATTTAATCATGTCGAAGTTGGCTCGATTATTGGACTGGAGTCGCCGAGAAGTTTTTACGGTTCGACACCTTGACGAAATTTTGCAGTAGCGACGAACGCGAAGACCGGCAAATATAGTTGCAAGCAGCGGTCATTGTTAAAGGCAGTCATAAAAACGGTGTAAAATATTCACAAACAATCGAACACTATTTCATATTTTTTAATGCTCGGCTGTTAAAACGACGGCTCGTGAGAAGAAGTGTGTTTATGCGCGCATTAACATTTACAATTTAATTTTTGAGGATTTTATTTCTTTTGGATTTATTGACAGATAATCCGGAAACTCGAGGATAACGCTTCGGATAACTTCGAGACGTTAAACTGAGACGAAAAAGGTCACTTTCCATTCGATGTGCTTTTTTACAAAGTAACGTAAGTACCCGGAAATTCATTTGAAGAGATTTTACAGGTGTTATCGCGTCGATCTCAGAGCCTCGTATCGAGATAAAATTTCACGAAAAGCCGTAATAAAATTAAGGGAAAAAGGCGATGCTTGGCCTACAAATTTTCTCGTGTTTCATCATTTGATTTATATTTTCCTTGCTTCACAGAAAACATTATCATTAACATTCTCAAAAGTGACGAATGGCTCATTTGTTTTTCCTATTGGAAACGCCGAAAGACTTTCGAAAATAAAAGACCTATTAAGTTTCTGTAACTCGGTGACAAATATTGTCCATTAAACACGATTTTTCTTAAATGAAAAATGAGAAAACTCCAATCGCGAGTACTCGAAAAAATCAACCATCCAAATGATTCCATGATGATGTTTGTGGATCGATACTTTAATGCAAGGGCGAATTGAAAAAAATATTTATAATGCAACATAATTAATTACATTTAATATGTGAGTATAATTTATTCAACAATATCTTCTTCTTCATGAAAAAAAATACGCG
>JABFQM010002829.1:0-13648 GCA_022816865.1 Zelostemma sp. ZL-2020
CCGAAAGTCGATTAAGGCGCGTATTTTCGGGAAAATAAATAAGATCCCGTGAGTTCGGCAGGATTCGCGACTGCGACGCAATTCTCGATCCTTTGTGTTTTCGTTAACCCGACGTCATGATTCTGTCGAGAGACGACTTGACTTTTGACATTGGCGACTGATCGAAGTAAGGATTTTGGATTATCGCGAGTCGGAAGAACTCGGAGTGCTTTTAAACGTTGGAAAGTGGTTTGGGTTGAGGTTAAGCCTAATATGGATTGAAATTGCGTGATTGCAGTGAAGCATGGAGGCCAGCGAGTGGGATCACACGGCGTTGAGGGAGGAGGAATTCGAGAAACACGCGGTGTATTTGGTACCGGATGTGGTACCATCTCCGAGCGAGGCGAACCGAGCCGAAGCTTCCCTGCCCAGGAATCTGGTGCTGAAACCATCTCAGGCTGTCAACGATGTACGTTCTTCTTTCAAAGTGTGTTCAGTTGCTCTTGACATATTTTATGAAACGTGTACTTTGGTCCCTATTACAAAACTTTCTCTCGAAATTCCTTGGAGTCAAGCTTTTTAGTTTCAAAGAGTGACATCGAAGTGAAATTTGACTTTGAATAGAATTCTTTTCATTTCCATTAGCCAAAGATATGTTCTGTACTAGGGAAAAAAATGCTTCAAGCCAAATCAACCGATTTGTTCACGTGGGTTTTGACTTTTGCAGGCGCAGGGAGTTTGGAGCACGAGTTACATCCCCAAAGGGACTCGTTTTGGACCATTGGTCGGTCAAATCTACCCCAAAGATTCAGTACCCCCGAACGTCAGCCGGAACTTCTTCTGGAGGGTGAGTCGTTTCACGGATTTATTGTTAAGACGATCTTAAAATAGCTCAATTATTCAACAGAAAAGCTACGAAGCCATTGATATATTTCCACGAGTCACTCAGTTACGAAATACATTTTTCTCAATGACGCGCTTTCGTAATCGGCTGCTCAAAGATTTAAAACAATGTAATTGGTTTAAAATCGGGAATGTTGTTATAGGTTTACAATGACGAAGAGCGGTATTACTTCATTGACGGTTACGACGTCAGAAAGTCCAACTGGATGCGCTACGTAAATCCAGCGTATTCGTCGGAGGCGCAGAATTTAATCGCATGCCAGTACGAGGTAAAAGATTCGGCCCGAACTTCTACTTTCCAAATTCAATCTTTCGATTCCAAAGTTAATGAAACCCGGCTTTTTCTTCCAGATGAAAATTTATTTTTACACCATAAAACCAATCCTACCGAACCAAGAACTTCTGGTATGGTACTGCAAGGAATTCGCGGAAAGGCTGCATTATCCGGTGACCGGTGAGCTGATGCTTCAGCGGATAAGTAAGTCGCGGTTTATGACTCGCTACTCAGTCTCACGTGTCCGTCATTCAGCTCTTAATGAAACGCGGAAATTTCTTCTAGTTCAACAATCGAGTCTCCCTACCGAGATACCACCAACCGTAGAAGCTGTGACGAGTTTAAAAGACAGCACCATCTACGAAAGGCGTTCCCAGATGACGCCAACAGACGGTTCCGTCAGGTCGGACGAAGGCTACCATTCCAATGGCTACCACGACGAAATCCTAACGCCCCCGGAAGAAAGCAGCGAATCCGACTCGGAGAACTACGTTCTGGACTTCAGCAAAAACGCGAAAGCTCCGATGGAGTCCGCGGTGGAAAAACAAGACAATGCCGTGGCGAAGAACGAATATAGGAAAGTGAAGATCAAGATCAACAAGACCTATGGTAACTTCCAAGCAACGAAAACCATAGAAAGCACGAAGGACAAGGAGGACCAGCTTTCCAGCAGAGCGGTTTCCCCGGAACTCCAGCTACAGAAGCCGGTCTCCCCGGTGATGGTCCTGCAGAAGAGCACGGTTCTTTCATCCTCTAGCGAAGAGCCGGAAAATGTCTCGGAAAAAGTGTCCAAGCCATTCTACGAGTCCGAAGCTAAAGCGAGTCCTGTAACGATGTCCAGGCCGTACATAACCAACACCAGCAGTTCCATTCTGGAGAACATCTTACTGCGCAATACTGATAACAATAACAACAACAACACCCACCAACACAACCCCAACATCACCAGTCACATCCATCTGCATCAGTCCCACCCGCACTCGAAAAACATCAATGGCCACGCGGATTCGGTGTCGCCACCGCCTTCCAGCCCCACGGAGATGGCCTATTCCTACAAGAAATCCCATCGTTACAGCAACATGCTGCCTTGCAGTCCGGATTCCAGTTCCAATCTCCCGGTTCATCCCGACACTTGTTCGTCGAGTTTAGGAGGAGCGAGTCCCGGAAGCAACAACCAACACCTTTCCAGTTTAACGAACATACATTGCGGCTCTGGGAATCTTCATTCCAGCACCGGCAATGGCAATCTCCTTCACCCTTGTTCCGGAAACATCCACTCGAGTACAGCTAGTAGCCCCAATCTACATTCCAGCAGCGGCGGTCATTCCCCGATGCCTTCTGTTTCCACAGCTGGAAGCGTTTCGATGTCTAAGAGGGATGCGAAAAGCCCATCGCCCAACACGACATCTACCACTCCGACATCGACGATTCTGTACTCGAATTCGAGTGGGTCGCAAATTGATTCCAGTCCTGTTTACCTTCAGGGGAACAACCAGAACCTTTCGCCCATACAATCGCCTTCCTCTTATCCTTATGGGATGTATCATCAGAACGGTTCGCTGCATCATAGCGTGACACCTCTTACCATCAACTGCTCGGCTTACTCGCCTACCCCGACTACCAACGTCGTCTATGAAAGGACTTCTGATAGAAGGTTAGAGCCTTCGAGCAGCAGTCACCAACTCCCTACGTCATCAACTATGCAGATTGATAGTAACCAAGCGCTCATTACTGGTACGCACAATCTTCATCTGGGCCACTATCCAGGACTCACCATCCACGCCAACTCTTCGTCGATGAACAGATATTCTCCCGCGAGTTCTCTGTCTCCAGACGACCATGGATGCTCGCAAAGTGGCTCGCTCAGCCCGAATTCCCAGGGTTCTAGGGGGTACAGGTCTTTGCCGTACCCCTTGAAAAAGAAGGATGGAAAGATGCATTACGAATGCAATGTCTGTTGCAAGACTTTTGGGCAGCTCTCGAATCTGAAGGTTCATCTGAGAACGCATTCCGGAGAGAGACCGTTCAAGTGCAACGTCTGTACCAAGAGTTTTACCCAGCTGGCGCATCTGCAGAAGCATCATCTGGTTCATACAGGTAAGACAAGGATTCAGAAAAGTTTGGATCGAGATCTAGCCCTGATGTTCCTAGATGGAACATCAGGAATAAGGTCAAGGTCAGATCTTGTTATAAATCAGGCCTAGTTTCTTTTCCATGGGATGCGTTTAGAAATGTACGGTTGGAATAACGAGGAATTGCTTTTCGTTTCAGGCGAGAAACCTCACAAATGCGAAATCTGTCAAAAGAGGTTCAGCTCAACTTCGAATCTGAAGACACACCTGAGATTACACTCCGGGCAAAAACCGTACGCTTGCGATCTCTGCCCGGCCAAGTTCACGCAGTTCGTGCACCTGAAGCTTCACAAGAGATTGCATACGAACGAGAGGCCCTACACGTGTCAGGGATGCGACAAGAAATATATAAGCGCGAGCGGTTTGAGAACCCATTGGAAGACTACGAGCTGTAGGCCGAACAACATCGAAGATGAGTTAGCTTTGGCTACTTCCGTGGGTTCTCCGACGTACTATGAATACGCACCTGAGATGAATGTTGGTAAGTATCGTATTTTCGCAGCTTTGGGAACACTGAAATTCTGTAGTTGGCTTTTGGAATGATGCACTCTAAATCTGAAGTGCGATTCGATCATCATTCTTGGAATGGAAAGATTGCGATTTTGTCCAGATGTTCCAGTTTTCTGAACTTTGGAAGACGAGTTTAGATGATTCAAGGGTCTATATTTGCGTGTTCCAGGAAACATGCCAAAGGAGTGCGAGTTGGAACACATTGAAAATTACGAGAGGCGCGGTGGAGGGCATGGTCCGCACACGACGTCCCTGCACAATCTGGAGAACTCTGTTGGCCGGCCAAGCGTCATAGAGACATCCCAACCGCACATTATCGAATGTACTTAAGGGCCCCCGACGTCTTCAAAAGTAGGAGTGCAAAATCGTGAGCGTGCAAAAGATAACGAACGTTACTCTCGCTCTTCTTCGTCGATGGACTCACGTAGAATTTCGGGAATAAGGGGGCGCGAAAACGTTGAGCTTCGACCCTCCCTCGTAAAAAAGAAGGGACGGCTCTGTCGGTAAGACAGAAAAAAAAAGACTACTTTTGCAGTTCTGGTTTGTTTCCTCGGTTCTGCACAATGTGGGGAAATTTGATGGCTTTCCAAAGATGCAACCCGCACACGTACCACCGTTCTTCCGTTCTAGACGGAGCAAGTACTTCGCCTGGCGTAAGAATCATAGGGAGATGCCTTAGAAACCTCGGCATTGTCTTTATTTGTTTTTTTTTTTTTTGTTGTATTATATTCTATAAAAAAAAGTGTACATACGTAATTGTTATGTTCGAGAGTAATCATACGTTTTATAAATTGTTGTTTATTAGTCAAAGGACGTGAAATTATGTTGAAATCGTACGGAAAAGTTTTTTCTAAATTTGCTCAATCCTTTAACGAAAAATGTTTCACGCGAAAGAGACAACGCCACGATTCTTGGGGGCAAAAAAGGGGAGAAAAATGGCGGATTTTGTCGGCACCCGCCAGAAACGTAAGAAACGCGTTAACTCGAACGCGCTGAAATCTTTTCGGGTGAAATGTCACGGCTAAAAGACGAAGCGTGGAAAAGTGTCGAGAACGCGAAAGATGAGAAAAACCAGTGACGACACGACTGCAACTATACGAGACCTGTACCTGTACATACTAACATTATTAATTATTCGGATAATTTATAGCGCTAATTTATGAAACTTTATCGACTGTGGAATATGACGCGGCAGGCTGCGCGCGTGCGCCGGACTTCAAGATGAAAAAATATAGGCTTTTCTCTCGATTTTAAGTAATTTATTGACGAAAAAAAGGAAACTTAGATTATAGGTCGTACCGTTGTAAAGAAGAAGACAATCCGATGGAAAAGAAGCGATCAAAATTCCAATCGAAGCTTTAGGGAATCATTTTCTTTCATTGTATATATCATTTTTTTCGCGATCTTCGAGAAACATTTTTCCCCGACCAATTCATCCGCCTGCTTCTTTTTACCAGCAAAAAAAGGACGTCTGTCTTCTTCTTCATTTCACTAGCAATCATAAACTCACATTCACACACGAATACGTAAACACACGCGCAAGTATTTCGTAACTATATTTATAAATACAAGATAACGATAAAAATTTATAAATATATTTTTTAAGAGTCGTTTTTTCCCATTGTCTCGAAGGCTAGAAAAGTCATCGGTCGGTAGGACTTTTTCTATCAGTATTCCTCGCGGACTCGTCATTTCATCGCTTCGTTGAAGTGACGCTTCCATTTTGTATTATAATTATTATAAATATATCGCTATCCCGAAACTTTTTTCTTCGCAATAACATTAACGTCGCCGAAGAAGGTGAATTTGCTCGGAAGCTTTTTCAAACATTTTTTCATATACATATTTAACGATATACGTAGACGGATATGTCGGTAATTGCTCAACCTTCTGTCGGCGTTAAAAGATAAATTTACTCGACTAAACCGCTCCCTCGTCTTCTCCTCTTCTGCACAAATAACAATGATTCTCTTACACGAAAATTCAATTATGATTAAATCCAAGCATCTTCGTTTTTTTTTTTCGTTTAATCATACTTGTTTTCGATGTAGAGATGTAACTAGTTTTTAAAGACATGAAATAGCTGATATCGAAACGAGAAACATCGCGAACAGTCAGTATTTGAAGGATAAAAGATGATCGACGAGTGGAAAACGAGAAAGGTGCTAATTCGCAAAATTATCGAGTTTACTATGCTTTGTAAATACATTGTAATACCGATAGTTTGTAAGAAAAGCGTATTAAAGAAAACTGATATACGAAGGTGCTATGTGTATTATATTATTTATCACAAAACTTCTTGATAAGCGATTCGATCGAGTAGAAAATTCATATTGAATTATTTTAATATCAAGGCCCCCATTGTTCATTAACTGTATCGTTCTGTGATGAAATAAAATTTTCTAAATCATTCCAGGATTACGGAAATCATTCGAAATTATGACGTTTCCAAAATTTTGCTTTATCGCTTTTTTTTATCCTTTCCTACTTTTTGTTCGAGGATTTTTTTATATCAGTACTTTACATGATTATCGGAATTATTTGTGAATTAGCCTTTCTCCATTTTCGTTTGTTTTTGTTTACGAATTATTTATTCTTCCCGAAGACTGAAAAAGTTTGAAAATCAACTTTTACGAATTTCGTATTTTCAATAATTTTATTGTTGACATTTTTCGGTAAAAAATTATCGCCAGTCGATTTCTCTCGGTGGAAATGGCCTTCAAACTTCCATTATTTTATAAGTAGTTGATAATTTTATTAAGTCTCAGACTGTCAAAGGAGAAGCGAAGCGCAGCCTACCGCGTGAAGAAAAATCACTACCATATTTTTACTTCTTTCTAATTCATTCCGTGTCGAAACGTCACTGTTCTGCGATTATATTTAATCAGCGTGACATGATTTTGTAAATTTTACTGATACCGAGATAAAATTCTCGATGTTTAATTTATTGTATCGAAAAGTATGAAAGCCAAATTTTCTTTTGCAACGAAATGGATTTTAAATAATACATCGTTATTTAGTTGTAAAAAATGTAAATTTAATTCTTCGAAAACTGAGCATTTAAAGAAACAAATTTTTATTCAAATTCTACTTCTCAAAGATCAAAAATTCTATTCCTGCTAAAAAACGCACCGTATAAATAATCAAAAAGAGCCTGTCTCGAGTGCAAAATTCTGTATTCCTAAACTTTTTCAAGTTTCGTAAAATCCGGAAAAAATGGCAAAATTCATGGGTTCGTGTTTGCGCATGAAAAGGCGAAAAACATTTCTGTAAATACGCTGAACGTAGTAAAATACTGAAAGGAGAAAGCGACTACAAGCAATATTTAGTTTTACGAATAATAAATATACCGTAAACATGAATTAAATGTTAATTTAATCCTAACACTTCGTCAATGGTAAATTCGCGACTTTAACTGCCAGCGCGTGAAATTCGATTACCAGCGACACATTTTCACGCGCCGAACTGTCCATCGTCGCGCATTTATTATTATTACAATTATTCAATAGGTAATGCTCAATTAGCATTTGTTTCTTTAAATAAAAAATAAATATATGGCTGTTGGATATTTAAAACTCTGCAGTTCTTCAATGACCTTCCCAAACCTCCGTCTTAATAAATAAATAAATAAAACTATCTTAAAAGTTACGTGCATGGTACAGAAAACGTCCAATTCATTTTTACAATTTTATTGCAAAACTTGTTTGTCCTACAATTAATCAGCACAATCTGATGATCCATTGTTTACATTGAATATAAATAGAAATAGTAAAATATTACAGCGACCTTAATTTAAACAGGGTAACTTAGCGAAGTACACTAAGCTCCGAAACGGAACGTCGATCAATTACAAAGTGCACAAATGTCAGTCACGTACTGAAATATTCAATTCACGTAATCCGTTGAGCGCGAATACTTAAATAAAGCAATGAAGTTTTTGATCGCCAGAGGATCCGCTACGTTTCTTAGAAAAATAATACGATTTATTTGAGTGGAAAACATTTGCGATTGCGCTATAATCAACTTTCGGCTGTCGAATATGGATGTCGCCACAGCTAAACGTATCCCTGAAATCAATCACGGAAGACTCCGTTCGTAACTTTTACCACAATCACATTATGGTACATACGAGTCAATGAAACTTTGCAAGTTAAAAAAAAATCCATCGCTCGAGTACAAAACCTTCGGAGTCAAAAAGTCTTAAAAAGCTCAATTCTTCCAAAAACAATTTCTTTCGAAACCGAACATTAAAACGAAATTCAAAACTCGTTACAAAATAAAATACAAATTTGCCGGGAAAATAAAATTAAGCACTAACGCCAACTAAAACAGGAAACAAAATGGTCATGGTTTTTAGACGCTACCAATCGTAAACCATACAAATTAAAATACACAAAACGCAATTTTCCCTACGAGGGTTCATCTTGGGATTCCGTACATGTTCCTGTTTTCAAATTTCGCAAACGTACCAGAAATTTCGGTCGCTACAATCGCCCAATTCTTCTCGAAAGTACAACAGAGATCGACGAGTGATTGTCAAAAATGAAACAAAGAACGAGCCCGCAAGTCCGCGACGAACACTCACCGCATCAAGGCACGGGACTGTCCGTGCCGCTGCCGCTATTCGTCCCTGCTTCGCTGTTCTTAGTCGCCGCGATTCGATCCCCGCGTTTCGTACTCTTCGACAGCGACGCCACCTCCTTCAACAAACCCGAAATCTTCATCTGCATCCCAGAAATCTTATTCTCATACTCCTTCTCCGAAGATTTCGCTTTGTTGCGCAACTCCGCTTCCGTCGTGAAATTTTTCGCCTTCAATTCAGTAATCTACAAAAAAACGTATCGTTTAAAATCTCGCAAATGCGAAAACCTGAAAGACTTTGTTGCCTACTTGTCGATCTTTCGAAAGCAACATATTATCTTTCATCGATATCTGCTTCTGAAGGAGCGCGATTTGTTCCTTCAGCTGGGTCACAGCGACGACGTGGTCCGAGCTGTTAGGGTCATGAGGGTCGTGGACATTGACCATGCGAGCTACCTTCACCGGGGTTGGTCCATTTGAATCTCCGCTCTCCAGCTGCGGCGGCAGTTTCGTCACGTCCACTCTGTGGGGTCGCTTGTTATGTCCTTTCAACCTGAAAAAAACATTGCCCAATTTAGAAACGAGAACGAAGAATCCTCTGACGCAAGCTTCGAGATTACTTTTGCTCTTTATGTTTAGCCGCTCGTTGCTGGGACATTTTCATGTGCGCTCTCCTCTCCGCGTCCGATTGTTTCGTCTTTGCCAGGGCTCGTTTGTACGACAGCGTGCACAGCCAACACAACAGCTTTCCATCCACCTGGAAAAAGACTCCATGAAAAAGCTGGTCGATCACGAGCCTCGCCGAGTCTCCAAAAATTACCTTCTTGTCTTCGTCTTGGCGATCGAACGCGCATTTTTGCTTGCACTGCTCGCAGGTCACGGGAGGACCGTATCTCTTTTCCGAGTTGGTGCATCTCTGGCATTTGCTACCGATAAACGCAGCTATGGTATTGCAGTACTCGCAAGCGGATGGTTTTCCATAGGCCTTAACGCTTTGCTCGCACTTTTTACAAATCGTGCTGGTATTGCCCTTTCTACAAAAAAAAATCGTCATTAATAAAGTGTCTTTATAGAAAAACAAAGCTCGTCGGAGAAAATACTTACAAAGTTTGCTGAAATTCAGATCTACAATAGGTACATTTGACCACTGGGAAAGCACCTCGACATTCCTAAAGAAAGAACATTGTTGGTGAAAAAATTACAGCGGATCTTTGGAAAAGTCCAGCGGCTTTGTTTTTTCGCTCGCCGAGGATGATCGAACAAAGACGCCGGACTTTTCAGAAGCTCCATTGCGACGCAATGAGTCATTGCTTCGGTTACGGAATACGAGGTGTCGAATATCGAGACTATTGTTTCCGTTTTGACAATCACTTCTTATCAGTTACATTCCTGGTACGCTCTTCAATTTCAGACTTTGAAAAATACTTCGAGGTACATTATTATTCACTTTTATGACCCAGGGTCATTGTTTTTCGTAATTTTACATTACAGGAACATGTTTCGTGCTTTTTTCGATTTAAAAAAAAATCCATTTCGATCCCTCTCGCTCGCTCAAATTTCGCAGTTCGGGCGACGTCGTTTTGTTTCTTTTCTCCGCAGAAATCGAATTCTGCGTTTTTAAAAACGCAAACTTTCGAAGGCAAAAAATGCATCCGTAAGAAAAACGGTAAATGGACGAAAATACGGACGCGTCAGAATACGTCATCGTGCCGTGTCAAAAGAGACGGTGGGTTTAGGTTGGGTCGGCGAGATCGACGAAAACTTTATGCGCGGTAATGGAAAGTTTTTCTCTACCTTGCACAACTGCTGTCCCGGTGAAAGTTCCTCGAAGGGATGCCTCGAAAAACACCTGGAGCAGGCGAAAAGCGCCTGCACGTTGTTCGCGCTCATCTTCGGGTCTTTGGTACTTGGGTCGGAGCACTGCGACGGTTTCAGGAAACGGATAATTTTTACACGAGCACGAATCGAGATGTCGTCGTGGGCCACGAGGGAACAAGATTTTTCGCGTAAAACACGAATTTATACGGCTCGCGACGTACTTCGGTAAAGAGACGCGTAATGTTTGCAAGCAATTGTCACGCGAAACTAAGAATGAACTGATCTTTTCAACCGGCTGCTAATTCGCGACGGCCATTGCAAAAGTGATTCTGAATACGCCGGCAGATGGCATTTTCGTCGCTTCAAAAACTTCCCGCTTTTTTAATTCAATTTTATATTTATAAACAGTGCGATGTTTCGGAATTACGAGAAAATTGAGATAAAAACAGATGGAATGTACTATTCATTCGGGGGTGAAACGGAGTGAAAACTGCGCAAAAAAGACGGCTTTTGCGTCGTAAATGACACTCGTGGCGCCACCTGCAGCGTCACCTTCACAACAAAAACGATCATCTGCGAAAGCCAAAATTTAATAATAAATGCAAATAAATGGCGTCTGTCGAGCGCTATCGTGCTAGTTCAAAGTAAAAGTGCAGAGCTTCGCGGTCGCGAGTCGTGAGTAAAAGGATCTTCGCAACGAGTTTGAGAGCGTGAAAGTGGGCAGTATTTGTTCGCCCGAAGAGCTTGAGCGTTCTCGAGACGATCTGTGAATAATATTGCACAATTGTTGACAAAATGACGGACGTGGAGTCGCGGATGAATGTAGCCGCGCTCAAACGCGTCGATCCTTACGTTAAGGACATTCTCGAAACCGCGACGCACGTGGCACTTTACGAGTTTAACGACGAAATCAACGAGTGGGAAAAAACGGATGTCGAGGGTGCGCTCTTCGTTTACTCACGAAATGGCGAACCCTACAACAGCATCATCATCATGAATCGGTGCTGCATTTGCTCCATTTTCGTATTTTTTTTCATCGATCTTCAAATTTTTCGCGCTTTAACGATTTCTTTGTTTTAATGAAAAATTTTCTTTTTTTACAACGATTTTCGTATTTTTTTCGATCTATTTTCGAATTTCTCGCACTTTAACAATTTCTTTGTTTGATATATTGATGACAAACTTGATGTTTTCACGACAGAAAAAGTCCAAAATTGTCAAATTTCATTAATGTTTTGGAAATTTTGCAGATTGAATACGAAGAATCAGGTAGAGCCGGTGACAAAAGACCTCGACCTGCAACTCCAGCAGCCCTTTTTACTCTACAGAAATTCCAAGGGGAAAATTTACGGCATTTGGTTCTATGACAAAGAGGAATGCGTGCGCATCGCTTCCATGTTGTACAAACTTGTGAAAGAGTCGGAGAACAGCAACAAAAACGTGCCCAAGGGGAAGAAGAACGCGCAGCGCTCCTCTAACAATGTAGATATTTTCAGTATGCTTAGCAAAGCACAAGAAGACTTCAACACCCACCGAGGATCAAGCTCGAATACTTCGAGCAGTACATTATCCAATGAAGCCTCGAAAAATAGTAATTACGAGCGATTTCCGGGACCGCTGACTGCTCCTTTGGGTCCTGACGTCACTTCCCAAAGCGTCATGGATTTCTTTGCCAAAGCAAAAGTAAAAAACTGAATCGATTAATTTGTAAACTTGATGATTGTCTAATATTTTAATCAAACCCGCATTTTCCAGGTACATACCGAGCTCTCGATCCAGCCGAGAGAACAGGGAAAAGCGCCGACTCCTGGCAAAGTTTCAACGACCGACGATGCAAAGCCTTTGCTCGTGCGTCTCATGTCTCACTCAGCAGCTCATACATTGGAACATATAGAGAAGCAGCAAAGATCTGTGACACCGACGGGACAAGTGAGCCTGCAACAGTCCGGGCCCTTGAACAGCACACCAGCTGCGACTTCCAATTTAAACCGATCGAAGAAAAAAACTAAAATAGCATTGACGCAAGGAGATACGTCGATAATTCCAAAGGATCACCAGCAACTCCCGTCGCAGCTCAACGCGAACTCTTCTCACTCGGATGCCAACGGCTCTTCTGGTTTCCTCAGGATACAGTCGCCGATAACCAGCGGTCAGACCATCAGCGGTCATGCCATCAAAAGGATAAATCGTCCTGCTGTCAATAGCATTCCATTAGCTTCTTTATTCGCGCAATCTATGGACGGAGCTCCAGTACGTCGGCAAATAATTTGAAACTGATTGTTGTTTGGATTCATGAATTTAAATTGTAAAATTAAATTTTTTAGATTTCGGAGGACGCTTTGATAAGCACGCCGATAAATGCCAGACAAAATCCGTCGACGAACACTGCTCCAGCTTTGATTCCACCGGTGATGTTTGCAGCGCCGAGTCCAGCGGAACCACTAAACAACCGACCCGAGCCGCTTACGAGGAACCAGTTGCTGCAAGCTTTCAATTACCTGCTCCGAAGCGACCCGGATTTTGTGAACAAGCTTCACGAGGCCTACGTCAAGTCCTTCAGCGAGATTCTGTCCTAGGGTTACGTTTCGCGTCACACTGCCAACGAAAAAATGCAAATCAATTGGGATTGAAAAGAAGAAGCGAGCGGGAAAATGATAGCTGTATGTACATAATCAGTTTGGACCGTTCTGAGATCTTGGCAATGTCGGCGGCAGCAGCGAGTGTGACAAACAGTATTTTTATAACGTAACTCTTTTATTGCGGGCTTGAAAACGGAGATGTAAAGTTGCATACTTTTGTTCTTTGTACTCTCTCATCATTATCGTTTTATTTTTTTCTTTTAAAGACAAGGTGCAAGAATTTTATCCAACGTTGGTTGGAAAGTAACGAATGCAAATACAAAGCATATTATTTTGTTTGTACCGGAGAGTCGAAGTCGTAGCATGTGCATGAGGTTTCGCTGCTGTTGCGAAATTGATAAATAAAAGAATCCAAGATACACCAAGCCAACCTTTTTACAATCATTCCGCGCCACACCAAAATCCTCGTATTTGCAAAATTTGTTAAAATTTATTCACGTAAAATTATGCTTTCACAATTATATGTACATAATAGTATAATAATATAATATACAATAAGAATGCTCGTCGTAGCACCAAAATGCGCTTCGATCGCAAACAACCTCACGATCGAATGTCATTTACAAGATAATTTACAGCGATAAAAATACGGTAGTAGTAAAAATAGTTGTAGTACGTCTGGGTAATAAAATTCACAGCCAAATGGGGCCGGCGACTATCGGCCCAGCTTTCTAGAGAGTCTTTTACAAAAACGTTCGAAGCCACTCTAAAAGGGGAACAGTCTTTGGATTGATCTCGTTCCTATCAACGTCGTCGCGTCAAACGAGAGGCACTTTGGGCGATCCAAGCAACGGGGGCGCATTTTCCATCGT
>JABFQM010002830.1:0-13647 GCA_022816865.1 Zelostemma sp. ZL-2020
CTTTATCATCCGAAGCCTGGGCCGTGAAGGTATACGCGCTCATGGATTCAAGACCTTCCGTGCGATAGACGGACGTTATTTGCGCATCGTTTCTGAACCAGACTACCTGGGCCGCTGGATTTCCGCCGCGAGACTTGCAAATTAATTCCACCTGCTGCCCACGGCGTAGAGTCTCTCCTTCGCTGTAACCTTCTATGAAGGGTTGACCAGGAGGATCTGCATAGTCGAAACAAAACAACGTTGCATATTAAGTAACCCTCGCTTAATGCCCATAAGGTACAACAACAACACATAGCGAAGCCCTGGTTACTATGCACTTACGTAATCAGCGGCTACGTGAGCCAAGTTTTAGTTGCTTCGAGCCGCGCGGCTCTTGTTTCTACCCTCGAAAACCCGGTTGAGCTGATTTTTATAACGTCGGATAGTTTGGTTTTTGCATTTTTCGAAAACTTGACTTTTTGCAGCGGGATAGGTCTATGCTTTAATTCGATTTTAGCGCTCGCGGAAAAGTTTATTAAATTCTTGCCCAGCGATTCGCGAAGTAATCTTTTATGCCTTTTTTCTTTTTCTCGTCAATTTTAATTTGCGGGAATAGCGGAGAAGGAACGCGCGGGTACTAATAATAATGTCAAAATTTTTCATAACTTCAATTACTTAGAGAACTCAGCGCGATATTCGTACGGCGAGAATTTATATGCAAAATGCTATGTACTTCATTATTTAGAAATTTTACGATCTGTTATCTCATTTTCGTAATAACCGAGTGGCAGTTGCCTCGGGAGCTTTGAATGGGCGATGCGCAGTATTACAGATTTTCCGTGGAATAAGAGGTTTATTAAATATTCAGTTTTTCAATGTTACCTCGAGCTACATTATCTACAAATTAAATGTGTCCGGCGCTTTCAACGGATTCGTGTAAGGGTGCATTTTTCCATTGTTTTTAATTTCAAATGCTCAACGAAACGGACACTGTGTCGTTTAAAAGATTACATTTTGATTGCATTTTCAAGACAGTTTGCGAGTTTTTAACGATTGAACTCAAAATAATGAGAAAAAACCATAAAACATCCCATAAACATGCTTTTGTTTTCGAAGGAAAACAAAACGAATAATTGAACAAAAGGCTAAGTAAGAAACTGCGAATTTCAGCGATTTGGCTTAAACGATGATTCGCTACTTACAAAATACTGATAATTTGACCGTCGCTCTCATCGGTCTTCCAATGGCGATCGCTGGATGATTCGCTTCGCAAGCGTAATTGACACCATCGTCGTCAGCCGTTGGAACGATCGTGATCGAACCCTGAGTGTTGAACTTTTCCAGATTATGCTTCGAGTCCGACGACCTTAAAATGTCCTTGTCTGCAAAACATTCAGTGCAACATAAATTACTTTCATCGCCCACACCGAAACAAGTCTGATCGAGCCAAAAAAAAAAGCTGAACAACTTTATAGATTTGCCGAAATTCGAAATTCGAAAATGCATAAACGGTGGTTAAATCGAACTGACGCAAACGTCGAAAGGTTCATCGACGTTGCGAAAAAGCGCGTGCTGAAAATATCATTCCTAGCCGGAAATTTTCCCGAGAGAAAAACATGAAAGAGAAACGTAATTCAGAAGCGAAGAATTCCGTACTCTGGGAGCCAAAAAAATGTCGTCGAAACTTATAGCGGCGCGAAAGTTTGATATTTAACAGAAAACAGTTGTTCGCGCACCACTTAGATTCCAGCTAAAAGCCTCGTCCGCGTTTTCATCCATTTACGAGATTAAGCTTTATTTTCGCGCGCCGCGGGAACGCCCAAAGTCCGCGATTTATGCCGTTGTCGAACGCTCGTCGAATTAACATTTCGCTGTTTACGCACCCGTGAAACAATTTCGCTCTAATAGCGCCGTGACCACAAAAATTTCATTCAATTACTGCTCGCAATATGTTTATCTCCATTAAATTCAATCGCTCGTTTGAAAGTCACGAGGGACTGTTTGACGAAATAAATTGCGCCGGGAACGAAAGCCTTTTTTTCCAGCGTGAAAAGCCTTAAATTTCCACTTGAACAAAGCGGACCGCTCGACTGCTCCGTTCCCAGTAGATAATCCAGTGCGAAGTGCACGGAACAGGACGTAAGGAGGAACTGAAAAGCGTTGATTTTGGAACTTGGAGTCGTGCCAGAGTTATGTACTAACCAATTGACCGAGAATAGGAAGTAAAAACGGTGCTCGTACTCTTTTTTTTTATCGACAAAGACTCGCCAGTCTCTCGTTAGACGAGCGTGTTTTGTCCCCGAAATCGATCATAGCGAGGCATGTACCAACGTTATATCTAACGCTACTAAGGCTCTCTTTACCTCGGGAAACTTGAAACGATTTAACGTCCGTGAATTCATCTGTGAAAAGCGCGATTCAATGACGCTCGACTCTCAATTTTTTGCTTCTTTCAAGTTGATTCTTCAAACCGTATCGTTGCTCTTGAAACCCCGGGATTTCGTCGCTTTCTCTTCGCAAAAATCCTGGCCTTTAACGCCGGTTAAACTTACCGTCTTCCACGGGGATCGCCGTGATCGTGCTGTCTCCTCCTTTAATTTGAACGTTCTCGCGGTACCAGACAATGGTCGCCGCCGGCTTGGCCATCCTCACGGTGCACTCTATTTGCAACGATTCGCCGACCCTGACTTCCGTTTGCTCCGGATTGATCTTCGGCCCAAACTCGACCGCCTTCGGGGGAGCTGTAACAAAGCGGAAAAAAGTCATTTTTTCGTCGCGAAATTCGAGTCTTCGGCAAGCACTGGGCGTTTTCGCAAATTTAAATAAACTTTTCCCGGAAAGCTTTCGCTCGAGTAGTTTCTTGTGTTTGTACATGCGCGGGTCTTGGCTTAATTAAACCCTTTTTACGTAGCAGGACGTAGCGGGGCAAAGCCATTACGCAGGACGAAGTTTTTCGCGTTGCTCTCCCAGCAAATGCATCCCAGGGAAAATGGTATTACGTATGGTTCTTAAGATGCACTTTTAACTCTTTCATTTATTATACCGTGCTTATGCTCAGTGCCATCTTTCGCGACGACGCGTTATTCATAATTAAATAATGCACCGGAAAATTCGTCCCGACTTTGTTTGACGCTGACTTTGATTAATGAAAGCATTACGGCACGACGAAACTTTGACGACAAAAGAAGAAGAAGAGTAAGATAAATGAAAATTCTCCGCTTCTGTTCCTTGTTTATATTATACAGGGGACACAGAGAGCATGGTCATCGTCCCGACCGACGGGTCGAGATAAACCACATTGATTTCCGCTCCGCAGGGCCGAATGTAACTCATGACTCGCGCGGCAAACATACTGTGTAAATTGGTCTTTTCACATAGACTCCCGTGGCTCACGTATGCTATTTGGGTCACATTGTAGTTGATACTTGTCGCACGGAGTAAAGCTAAACAACTAAACGCTGTCAAGAAATAATTCGCGTTCGCGGACGGAGCGAGGATAATAAGTCGGGGGTAAATATTTCGAAAAAAGGAAACCTTCTCTACTCAGATCTGTCAAGACCTCGTCAGATCCGGTAGAATCTGAACAGGAATGGTCGAAAATTAGATCTGAGCGAGCATGAATCGACCTGATCAGATCTGTACTCACTTTCACGGCTTATTTATTCGACAGTTCTGTTGATTCGCTCGAATGGCAAATGTTGGTTGACGTATTACGTTGTAATCTCGGCGACAAGAATGCGAGACGCGGAAATCTGGGCATGGAAACTTGGGCTGAGAGTTCGAGGCGGCTGACCACAGCGGAAATAACCCCTGCGTTGACGGCTAGTGGTGTTATGCATGTTTAGTCAGACGTGGCGATGCAAATGCAATTGTAACGCTGACCAACAAGGAAACTTATACGACATCAGGCACAATTACTCGACTCTCGGTGTTGCCTCTCTTGATATTGATCATCTCGTGATTTGAAATGGATAAGAAACTTGGAAATTCCGGATTTGTGAAATTTAACAATCGCTTTTTTCGTAATAAATCCTACACGGTAAATATTTATTATCTGTTTCTTATAATAAAATTTTTAATGCAAATTCTAACCTTAAACTTTTTCTGATTCTTTTAACATCTTTATCTCATAAAGACTAGTATTTTTTTCAACATGTTTATTACATTTTGATGTACCTATTTATACGATATTTTTTTATTGCATTTCGATCAATTTCAATATATTGAATTTTATATTGAACTTTTCAGTTAAAAGAGGATATAAAGAATTATACGAGATTTTATATATTCAAAAACCACCGTCCACTTTCGGCAAATTTCTTGAATGGCCCTGTTTAAATCCAGGTTCGATCATGCTTTGGGATTTAAGATGAAAAATGGACAAAAAAGTTTTGTTTCAATCAGAAGTACTATCTCTCTCAACGTAAATGTTAAAGATGACGTCACGAATCGATCGACCAATGACGGCTCGTCTCTAAGTTACATGAAATTATTGGCACTTCTGACTAACGAAATCTCATAAAATTAAAATCTATAACTTCTTACCACTTAAATTTTCAAAAATAAAATTACTCAACAATTCCGCAAGGAAATTTTGAAATTGATTAAAATGTTCCTTTACAGGTGCATTCACCCTTCATTTTTCAATTATTACAAAGGAAAAGCCGCAAATTAAGTTTGAAAATAAGGGAAAAAATACGTTTTAATTAGCGAACGAAGAAGCTACGTTTAACTACTTGAAAATAAGTAATTTAATTAGAAAATCAACGGGAAAAAAGTGAAGAAAAAAAGTTCTGGAATCGAGATTAGTAAAAACAAATGTCCCGGGGCAAGAACGTCCGTTTCTCGATTCATTCAAGCGAGACATTTCCAAGAGCGAAGCCCGATGTTTATAAACTCGTCGAACTATCCTTTTTCCGCAATAAATTGTTTTTCGAACCGTAATAACATCATCGAAGCAATTGCGCTGAACGAAGACGTGCGCGAAGATATTTTATCTATAATAATAATTACACGCGTCGCGGCGGAAATTCTCCAGTTTCACGCGCGTAATTGCAGCAGACGCGAGTTCACAATCTTCTCCTTAATGGTCAACCATTAAAGAGCAGCAACAATGTGTTCCACTACCGATAATGCGACACCGTTATCTCCTACTTTTATGCTAATCCATAAAAAAATTTCGCATTTTTCGCCCAGCCCCTATTTATTAAAAGAATTTCAATCAGCCTCGGTGAATTAATTTCCCATAAAAACATAATAATGCACAATGATGAGAGGCGCGTCCGATTTTCCCGGCCAAGGAAATTACCGATGTCGGGACTCGCCTCGTTAACGGCTTGTCGTGTCGAAGACACGGTGATTAAGAAGACGAGCACCGTTTTCCATAACGAAAGGCGACAATTTTTTCCCTCGGATTATTCGTAACGAGCGAGCCGCAGGTTCATTACTAATGTAAACAATTATTCTGTTCTCGATTACTAGAGCTCGGCGCTCGAAGTTCAGGGACCGCTTGTGGCGGGTTGTTGGCTGAGTGCCACTCTGACGAGCAGCGGGCATCGTCCTGAATTTTTTAATGTCAAATACGCCGGTCTCCATGGCGACGCGTAGATCAGAGCGGCCGAGGGCCCGGATGACATTATTTTCGTTAATTCTTCCCTTCTCTCGTAACTTCGTTACGGGGCTTTGTTCGCCCCAAGAAATTGGGTGCTTGGAAATTCATTCGAAACAAATGTTTCGTTTTTCCGAGGGGCGGGAGGGGGGAAGAGGAAGAAGCGATAATGGGGCGATATCGCGGCTTATGCGACGCGCTTTAAAATCCAGCCGCTTGTGAAATCCCTGGTAAATCTTGGCGTTTTCCTTGCGAAAGTCAGGTGAGCGCACTGTGCCAGCGTCATCGTAATGAGCTATATCGCTACGCAGCGTCATGCCTTCGTGATTCCGATAATGGCCCGATCCCCGACGACATTTTTCCCTCGCTCCACTTCAAACGAGCGCGGCTTGCCCTTGCCGAGCTCGTCATTACGCCAGGGAAGACCTCGAGTGCTCGTGAACGAATTTAACTTGTTCCCGTCTTCCCTTTCCCCCCTGGATTTTTCACCTCTCGAAACAAAATACATGTCGGTCATTTTCTAAAAAAAGTGAAACCAAAAAGTGCAGGAGTGCGAGCAATTTTTAGTTTTTCATCAGTTTTGGCTATTTGTTTATTTATATTACTTCGAAATAATGTTTTTGAATTATCCAGAATTCGGAAATTGGAAATTGAATATTTTTATAAACTGTTGCCGATTATTCAATCCTGGAAACACGTTTTTTATTGACTAGAAGTTTTATCAAGATATGTATTTATTTTATATTTTCAACGTAAAACTATTGTTATTATTTAAATAAAATAAAATTTATATACTTTATTCTTGTTTTTGAAAAAAAACTATAAATTTTTCAAGTCTCAAATTTTGACAGGATGCGCAGATTGTGGACTAAAACTTGCAATTTTTTTAAAAAAGGTGTATTAATTTAATATATAAAATCTAGAGCTTTCTCTGTCACTTAAAAATGGCCGATTTCCTACCTCGAATTGAGAAGTCAAAAGTTTGCATCGTAAAACAGAATCCCTCTAGTATTACAATCTAAAAAATCGCTGTATAGAAACAAAATTTTCCCGCGATTTCCTTCCCGATTGCTTCGAACTTCCCGAATACCTCGAGCTTTGAGATATTCCAACTTTTTAATAAACGCCCCAAGAACTTCCAGAACCGAGAATTACGACTCGCGTAATTAAGGCTTGAATTCGGAGTTGTTTCGTGGATCGTTTACCGTCAAAGCTTCGTCGGAAGTGATCGACGGAAAATCAGTTCGTTCGGAATTCGAGCATTTCGGCGCGGATGAAAAGCAGATCGGAAAGTTCCTCGTCTGAATTTCGAGGCTTTCGCTCTTCGAGTGTTTTGTTCGTTGCTTTACTTCTTCTTCTTCTTCTTTTTCCCCGGCGTTTCTTTTCTCTTCGCGCATATTTCGGCAAAAAGAGTCTGGGGTATCGAAGAGAGAAAGCTTGTCGGTCGTTATTACGATACCTTGGGAGAAGAGCGGAAATTGGAGGCTGCACTTTTGTCCTGACAGCGAAATGTCTATTTTACATTTTACGCGAGGCTGCACTCAAAGCCCGGCAATATGCGGCGCAATGAACGCTTCGGTTCGGCAATGCGATATTGCCTCGTGTGCAGTTTGGCCGTTCAATTTCGCGTAGAACGCGCCGCATTACGCTATGGGGGGAAAAAATAAGCGTGCGACGAGGGAAGTGTGTAAGTGGATGTCGGCCACGTTTTACCGTAATTGAATGAGCAAGCGCATCGCCGCTGCGTGCAGCCGCCATTCGCAACGTTATCACAAATTTCATGCACTTCGGATTTCAACAAATACCCCATTGCTAAGAGTGATATTACACGGCTATTGAGATATTTATAAATTACTCGACGTTGCACGCGAGTATTGGGAAAATTAGACTCCATCGCTTTCAGGACGAGAGAGATTTTGGAATTTTGGAGCAAGTACAAAGTCGAGGATGTTCGATTGATCGATATTTTCGCATTTCCGAAGAATATCGCGAATCGCGCGGTTGATAAAAAGGCCATTCCCGAAGTAATTATGCGGTTCAACATTGCCCTGAATACATCATTACCCAAGCGAGAACAGGTTTTTCGTCTGGAATTTCCGCTGCATAGAAAATTGCGTTTTGCAAAAACCCACAAATTGCGAGTCACGCGCGATTTAAGTTTAAAATAACTATAATTTTCAGGAACATAGTTCGAGCTTGAAAGAAAAATCAAAAGAGCAAACATGATAAATTAATAGGTACATATTATCCTCTTTAATAGATTTATTTTTAGTTTTGTTCCGTTAAAATTACTATTCAATTTATAAACAACGTGATAAAAGAATGGAGTTTTTTTATCAATAATTAATCTGGTGAGCAAAGCTTCTACTTTTGTTTATTGTTTCCTTCTCTTTTTACCCGTCTAAGATTTAATTTAAACATCAAAACTTGTAAAAGAATTTGATTATTACTGGTTGAAGAAATTACAACGACTAATGAAATGATACTAATTGCCTGATAATACGACAAAGAAAAGCCAGGGAAACAGTGAATAAATAAAGTAGAAGGGAAGTCGTGCGAAGCAGTTTTTATTATAGAAACTTCCATTCGCCGAAGAAACGTAGCTTGACACGCGTAAGGGTCAACACCTGAACCTTTCTTTGGGGTCGTTCCTTCCAGTCGGGTGCCAGAGCGTGCGGTTGGAACGGATAAAATGTACACATACAAGAGGCATTACGTATCGCGTAACGATCGATACGTGCGCAACATACGCAATAAAAATCATAAAAAAGATTGTTCAATTTAAGGAAATCGATGTTTTATGATCACAGATTTTCAGGGGTAAACGAAACACTTTGGCCGAATGAAATCATTCGAAATGAGAAAATCTGAAAAGACGACAAATTTAAGAGCTCGTCGTGTAAAAAGAGAACGACTGATTCAAAAATGGCACGGGAAAGAAACGAGCCTTAATATTCGTTTAAAATCGGGTAAGAAATCGCTAAGATCCGAATCTTTTCTCATCTGCTTAGACCCGGGGATTGCGTACTGCCAACAATTCGTGTACGCGCATAATGCAACCCGTAATTTCGCGTCTTATCTCGCCCAGCGGGTTATCTATAGCGAGGATTTAACGATGTTTTTTTCCCGAAGCCTGGAGAAAAAGTGCGCACAGATAATACCTGAAGAAACTGTTGAACGTTGTACTTAAGTACGCCGGGGCAATAAATACCGAGTTTTCGGGAGATTCTTTACGGCGTGTACTTTGCCCTTTGTCGCATAAGAAATTCGATACCCAAACTCTCTTTATCGCGATAAATGGCGCGTTGAATCTTTTCCGGGGGGCGCGAAAAGTTCCATCGAGAAAATTAATCCCGGGGAAATTAATGTTTTGTCAACGAAACATTATCCGCGAATTTCCTTCCTAGTTCAAGGCGCGCACTTTTTCTGCGCATAAATCTTCCACCCCTTCCTCCCCCGCACGAGCAGAGCCGCACGAACGGAAACGAAAAACACACAGAGGTGAGTTGAAAGCTATTAAATTCACGAGTGCATTTCGTTGGCGGTGTAACGAAGAGACGGCGATGCGGAAAGGAAAAGAAAGAGGACAAAGTAAAGGAGGGTCAGACGAATTACTCAATTATCTACTCGCTTCCCTCATCCAAGCCTCCGCGTCTTCTCGGCCTCAATACACTCCGTCGTTGGCGTCTCCTTCCTCGGTCTCCTCTCGTCACGAGAGGCTTGTTTGCCTGGGCCTGGCACTCTTGTCAACCCCATCAACTCCACCCCCTCCCCCCTCGTGCTTTACTACACACGAGACTTCGTCTTCTCAGCCGCCAACAGCCAGTCTCGTGTCATCTTCGGGCTCAGCCTCCCGGAACTATTCTCGGCTCTTCTGTCAAGAAACACTTGGCTGGCGAGATATTCAAAACACGGGGAAGGGAGCGACGTTGTAAATTAATACCGAAATTTTCAAGGAGGAAATTCATTCCCGCGTTAATTAATTACTATCGCAGATTTCGAAATTATCGGCATATTTCGCGTCCGTAAAATTTGCCGAGGGAATTTCCTCTGAAGATTCCGCTCCCTCATTTTCCGTGATTATTTATGCTTGCTGTAGGATTTATGGAAGGGATGAAAGTGAAAGCGGATCGAGTTTTTCGATGCGTATGATTCCCACGTTTTGATATAATGAATAAATAATACGTCGTGTGATAGAAGTCACGAGAAGTAGATGAGAAATTCTGGTAAAAAAAGGGTCGGCTTTTAATGCGAGCTCGGTAATGAATTTCGGGGTGGTGAACTCTCGAAAAGGACGTGGAGAATATTTCATCTCGCACTTTTGCATGTCAAATACACCGATTCCATTGTTTGTACCCGCTTATTTTTACAGCATTTAATTTTCCTTGATAATTAAAGTTTCATGGTCTTTCAGAAGGGTAAAGGGACCGATGGAAAAAAGGATAGAATTTGCATTCAAAGTGGAATTTTGAATGCGGAAAGTTTTCGTCTCTCGAGCGCAGACATTTTTCGATCAACGCCGAGAGCCCGGAAAATAAATTTTGTTGGTTTTCCGAGTCGCTGTTGACTCGGGAAAAAAAATTCTCAGAACGGTCAGCAACGTGGAAAAATTTGTGCTGATGGAACTGAAATTTTCCATATTTATTCGTAACCAGCAAAAAATGATTCGTATGTGATTTGGTCGAAAAAAGTTGTTTGCGTTTCACCGGACTTTTTCATGAATCGAGATTATGTAAATAGTCGGTAAAAGCAGTCTCGATATTTTCCGTTTGAAAGCAAAGTTCTGTGGCTCGAAAAAACCGTGAGAAAATTATGTTTTTCGTCTTATTAATATGATCTTTAATGCGAGCTACTCGTGGTATTTTTAAAGCAGTCGAAAATATGTCGAAAGCGCACGTAAGAAAAACGTTTTCACGCGATGAAAGGAAGATCGAGGGATTTTTCGCACGCAAACCGTGACGAGAACGTGACAAACGATGCATATCATTTGGAAGCCCGATCGTGCTTGGAGGGCAGAAACACGGACGAGGAAAATCCTCATGTGTGTCACCGAGTCTATTTGTACGCCATTTACTTCAGATCTTTCTGTAGTCTGGAGTTAACGAGGACGAACAGCGCCGCTATCAATTGACGATTGAGCAAATATTGCGGTTCGATAAACGTTTGCAAAGAACTCGGCAAATACGAAAGGCTCTCTCGATACCAAAGATCCACGCATAAATACACAGAAGATTCTATACATTTCAGCTCTCAGCACATTCGGTTATACCGCGGGAAAACTGAAAACCCAGAATTTTTCTTCGAAACGCGAAAAGACTCGGGGATATAGATGACCCCGACGCGAGGCTCTTTTGCATTCCTCTGTTTTGTTCCCGACAACGCGACAATTCTTTTTCGTGAAAAAAATTCTGTGCGTTTAACGCGAAACAATTACGAGTTGTAATTAAAGACATTGGCACCGGTAAAAATGGTGTTTCGAGATGCTCGCTTATTTCGGAGAGCAACTATAATTGAGTCAAGGCAGACTTTTCGCTAACGTTTCCTCCCTGCTGCGAGCGGAGTCTCCGACGTACTCGATATACATAGAGAAAGTTCGTTAGCAGTAAAGCGAAGCAACGTCGCTAGCTTTTTACGTCTTCGACCGCTGAGCAATGCGCAACGATATTTTGAATTGAATTGAAGGTAAAGCGCGAAATTTATTCGATTTCAAATACAATTTGTCGGCTTTCAATGTAGCCCGTTCGAATTAATATTGTAACTTCGAGGTTTTATCAGGAAATAAAAGATGAAAAATGTTCTTCATACATTAAAGTTTGGAGGATTTATAGAAACTAGTAATTATTTTTAAAAAATAACAGGAACATAAAAATTGATATAAAATTGATACTTCGAACACATGTTTGCAATTAAATTTATTCCTGAAAGTATTTTAATCTCTGTGAGATCTTTCATAAATATCCCATTAATGCATTTGCGGATTTAAGAATGATTAGTTGCAAAATTAAGGATTGAAAATGGATTTGAATAAATCCCTGCACATTTATATTAAAATAATAAGCCATATTCCTCTTAAAAAACTCGAGAAATATTAATTCAGAGGATTATAAATTTTTGTATCACGAATTCAATTACTCTAATTAATGTCTCCAATGTTAAAATAATCACTCCAAATTCTAGCCATATTCCTCTACGGAAATCCGATGAATCAATGCAATTTTCAATTGTTCGAAAGGTATTTGTCAATCAGAATAAAATTCATACTCGACCCAAAAGCCTGCGTTTTATTAAACCGCTAACATTCCGTGTACTTTATTACAGAAAACCGAACACTTCGTTTCAGGTTATTTACAAAATTCCCGCTATTCGAATGAAATAGAAAGGAGAACAATAATCGACAATAACGTTTTTGCCATGCGCGAGGCTTTTATTTCTCAAGTCCGGAGATTCGAGAAATAAAAGTCTCGTTATTGGATGAAGCGTAGCGCGAACTGTTCAAACAGCACGAATCCGTCATTTCGCGATGCAAAAATTCAATTCAAAATGTAGCTCTCCGCTAAATTTTTCGTTCTTTCTCTCAAGCTACGGATTATACAAATATTACGAGGGAATAAAACCGTTCTCGCGATTGACATTTTCCGGCGAATTGAAACGAGTGTCGCGATAATCGATAGCCTACTTGCTCAGCGGGAAGGTTCCTTCACTTCCCCCTTGTCACTTTTTCCATATCACAATCCTTTCTCATTAAAATCTTTTCCAAGTGATTTCCCGCGAATGGAACATTTTAATGCCGAGAGGAATCCCGCAATACGCTTGGTATCACTTGCAGAAGGCAAGCATTATTCGAGGAAAGTACTCGTCTATTTTCAAATTGCTTGCTTCCCAAGTCGAATCCCCAGAGAGCTTTTCAAAGGTCCAATATATCGACGAGTCGCCATTCGGACGTCGGAAAAAGGTTCGCCTGTACAGGACGACAAATGGCAAATAATCTTACACATCTCGAAATCGATGTACTGAGAAGGGCAAATACGAAATGGCACAATAACGCATTATCATCGCGTTTAGCGACGAATTTTCATTCTCCCCCCGCGTTGAAAAGGGGACCCGGCGATGGCGAAAGTTTTAGGCCACGCTTAAAAAAGTAAACTTGGAAAACTCGATATTACTCGGGGCGTTGAATTCCGCTGGTTTAAACTTTGCCCGGCGTCGTTATTACGGAAACGGGGAAGGAAAATAGTGACTCGTCGTCTCTGGGTGATATTCGTTTAAAATTCCGACACTTCTTCATGTTTAATAGCGCCAAGATTGTTCGACCCGTGACATTCAGATGAAATTTTTTCATGTTTGCGTTACCGCGTATACGCCGATTTGCTTTGAAAGTCAAATGACGTGATTAACAAGGTTTATCCAATTTTCATCAGCGTTTGTTTATTCGAGGTATGATGAAGGCCGAAGTTTCGCAAAGCGTTTTGTTAATTAATCGAAGCCCAAGTACAATGGGAGAAGCAAAAAGGCTTTTTAAATATTTTGTTCGCTTGCCAAAATATTTTGCGGATACGGGAAAATTGTTTCACCGTTGCATCCTTTCCCAGCGACTCAAGGGACAAAACGTAGCGTACGAGCGTAATTACCATTACAAACGATATTCTTTCTCAAAGTGCTCATGTTGATAATCTTCCGGCCGAAATCACTCGTCTTTATTGCCTTCTCTCGCTGTCTCTCTTTCTGCTCTTACAATGAAATTCTATTTGCAGACGTGGAAGCCGGAAGTAAAAAGGAATCAGAGCATCAACGGCAGGGAACAAAGTAATGAGTCTGAAACGATGCGCTTACGTTTCTCTTGACCATTTTAAACACCTGCGATCGTTTTGTCTTTGGGGTGTAATAATTTCTTTCTTTTCCTCTTATTCTTCAATCGTAAAGACGTAGGAGAAGGAAGAACAAAAAAAAGAAAGAAGGAAAGAAAGAAAGAAAGAAAGAAAGAAAGAAAGAAAGAAAGAAAGAAAGAAAGAAAGGAAGGAAGGAAGGAAGGAAGGAAGGAAGGAAGGAAGGAAGGAAGGACG
>JABFQM010002831.1:0-13635 GCA_022816865.1 Zelostemma sp. ZL-2020
CCCCCGGCGAGAATCTGAGAGCCTTGATTTTCGACATCGCTGGTTCCAAAACCCCAGCATTTTTGTTGTCTCTAACCGTGCCTTCCAACAAGTCCAAGCCAATCCTTTAAAAAATGTAAAATCCAAAATATAGTCTCTCTCGTCACGAAAATTATCAATTAATTTTGTATTTTACCATTTCAAATTCGCGTGTTCGGCCTTCGTTTGACTGGAATTATGATAAGCTCTCAATTTAGCAACAAGATCAGTCGCGTCTTGAGCTGCGTTCACAGCGAGTGTTTTCGGAATCACCAGCAAAGAACGTGCAAACTCGGCAATCGCAAGTTGTTCCCTCGAGCTCTGCGGAAATTCAAGAAAACATTAGAAAAACTATCCAATTAAATAATATTGTTTCATAAGAAAAAATCCTACAAGGGACGTAGCGAAATTTTCCAGGTAAATGGAAAGAGCAGCTTCGACGCAGCCACCGCCGGCAACGACAGTTTTGCTTTCCAAGACACGCTTGACGACACAGAGAGCATCGTGGACGGAACGTTCCATCTCGTCGCAGTAGTAATCACTGGGCCCACGCAAAATAATGGAGCTCGCAGTTCGGGCTTTCGGACTGTAAAACACAAAATTGTTATTTCCCAAAACCGACAAGAAATACATGTATTTCTGCATTCATGTTCAATTTACTTTTTAATGAGAATGAGTTCGTCATCGCAAACAATGTCTTGCATGACTTCTGCGGCTTCTCCGAGATAGCTGGCGTCGAAGCTCTCTTCACCTTCCATGTTAGTCAAGGAAGTCAAATACTGGGCTCCCGTAGCTTTAGCGATGCGCTTCAAGTCGGCTTTCTTGCACCTGCGGACTGCCATTGCACCAGCTTCGACGAAGTACTAAAAAAAATTAAATTTCCATGAATAATCACTTTCACAACCAAAGCAGAAAAGGCAAGACACGAGGGTTGTGATGTTACTTTCAAGCACAGATCGTCAATGCCTCCGGTGGCGAGAATGACGTTGGTGCCAGCAGAGAGGATCTTCTGTATGCGCTCTTTCGTGATGTCGGTTTCACGCTGACGAACACCCTCCAGCTTCTCCGGATCTGTAATAAGAATTTCCACTCCCAACTTCATCTTGGACTTCTGCAGAGAGAAGTCAAGGCAAGCAATCTTGGCGTTTGTTATTTTCTTTGGCATCGCTTGCGAGGCGACGGTGCAGTTCAAAGCGTAGCCATTGATGAGGACAGATTCGCGAGCGCTTTTTCCATGAGCTTTCAAGACGTTCACTGCTTTGATCGGGTACAAGAATCCTCCCTTGCCGTCATTGATTTTGATTGCATTTGCAGCATCCACCACCATATTTCCGAAAAATTCAGCATCACTGTTGTTTTAATTGAGGAAAACATTAAAAATTGACAAATTTTCGAGATTAATATACAAAGATCACGAATTGTTGCAGGAAAGGATACGCTCCAATGATTTTGCTGGACATGGAAGTTTTTGCGACATTGATGAGACAATCTCTGCCAAGGGAGTCCACGTTGACCGTCAAGTGTTCTTGAATGTATTTACAAGCCTCTCTGAAAAAATGAGCAAGTTGTAACAATGAAATTCAATCTCGTGTTTCAGAAAAAGTAAAGAGAAAGTCCTTACTTGCAGGCTAATCTGTAACCACTGATTACAGAAGTGGGGTGAATTTTCTGTAAAACCAGTTCGTCGGCATTTCTCAAAAGTTCCGCTGCGATTATCACCTGTTACATAATTCATATCAGTTCCATTATTTTGCAAATGCATTGTAATTTTTTGACTGTTATTCCATCGCACGTGGAAATAGAGCTTACAACTGATGTCGTTCCATCTCCGACTTCGTCGTCTTGGAGTTGGGACAAATCCACGAGTACTTTGGCTGCTGGATGGTCGACTTCCAAGAGACGTAAAATGGTAGCACCGTCGTTTGTTACCGTTACATCCTGTAACACATTTCATTTGTTTATCAAGAAATATTTGAAAAACTGATGTAAAACATCGCAAAAAAAATATTCACGAATTATTTAAAGTTGAAAATTTACTTACACCGATGTCGTCGACCAACATTTTGTCCAAACCAACGGGTCCCAGCGAACTTTTTACGATGTTCGCGATAGCAACTGCCGCCATGACTAAAAAAAATTTATAAATTAATGAACTTCAAGAAAATGCTAATGAAATTATTAATGACTTTGAAAATAATTTTGGACACGAGAAAGAAAAAAGAAAGACACGGAATAGACAAAAATGCAATTGTTCGACGAGGTTTTTTTTATTAGAGATTCGGTTTTTTTGACGATAAATGACTTTGAAGTCGGGGAATTATAAAAACGAGGTTAGGCCGTACCATTTTGTGTGCGAACCGGAGCTCCGGATTGTCGAGTGCCGCCTACGGCGAGTGCACTTGCTAAGGTTGACATTTTACTAGAAAAGCACTAATTTTTCCTTCTTAATCGCGAAATTGTTTTCCAGAATAAATTACTTGAGAAAATGGAGAAGCCGCGTGTGCTGTATGTATCATGAGAAAAACTGCTCACAACTACACAGACACACGCACGGAAAGATCGGCAAAGATGTCGCACCTTTCAATCGAAGAGCTGCGATTGGCTGCTTACGGAAATTACGATAAATTCCATTTTTGAACCGTAGAACAAATTGGCAACTAATTGATGTTTATAATTTCGCACACCATCCAAGCGTTAATTAATGACATTCTTTGAAAAAACGTGTATATTAGGAAGCGGAGAAAAGAACTCAAAATGTCACACACACTCGCGCGTGCGCGACACTCTCGTCGTATTTGTAACCATATATGGCTATGTAGAACTCGATTTCGAAAGTCATTTTTTCCGCTTCTCAAAATGAAAGATATTTCTGAGGGTTTTTCAAATGAGTATTAAACAGTAAAATCGGGGAAAAACATAAAATATGGAATGAATGACTAATTTTATTTACAGGGAATTATAAAAAATTAACAATGTCCAAATGGACGGATCAAAATCTTTTTCTAAATCCATCCGCTATTTTCTCTATAGGAGTCTCGGGAATGAATCGCTCTCCGTCTACATCCGGAGGATGTTTTTCCTTCTTTTTCTCTATTAGAGTTACTTTCATGAGTTTGAAATATTTCAAAACGTGACCTGAAACATTAAACGACTTGAATGTTTCACCAAAGAAAGCAATGCATTCGACTGAAGAAATCTTTCCTCACCAACATCTACTACATCTAATTTATGTTTTTCTGCTATGCTCTCCACGGTGTGTTTTTTATAATCAGTTGCGTATTCCGACATGAACGCGATGGTATTTCTCAAGGTTACTTTTCCAACAGGAACCTTGGCCGGCTCCCAAAAACCGTACTCAAACTCATCGCTCTGCGTTCTAATCTGCGGCAGAGGCTGCTTACTTTTCTGCGCTTCGCCGGTACCCTGAATAAACAAAATTCAATTTATAAGAATAAAATAGGAAATTATAGGGACAAGAAAAATGTAAATAATGAATACTTCAGGATCCGTCGATTTGATGTAAACATCTTTCAAATTTTCGTCTAGTTTCAAGTCCCTCGTGTAATGCTCTTTCATGAAATCGGGATTAACTGAAATTAAAAAACATGAATTAGTTTTGGAGTTTCAAATCGCGAGGTTAATGAATCGAATTTTCGTAATGAGTCGCAACATTCAGATACGAACGTTTTTGCGCTAATTTTAATTGTTCCTCGGATGCTTTGTACTTCGGAGCAGCGGTTGGTTTGTCCTTGGAGATGATTTTGAAAGCACGATTCGCTACATTGAACGTCTTCGCGGGACGAGTCATTAAAGACATGATTTTGCCCATTTTCGAAGGTTGACAAATGTTCAGCAGGGGCAGAAAACTCAGGCTACGATTTCATAAAGCCCGGAATATCACTCAAGCGATTGATTTTTCCATTTCGAATTCGTGCTTCGACGCGGAACTTCAAGGTTTCAGGGAAGTTCTTTGCAGAGAACGAAATTCAATTTTTAATACATAAAATTGATAGTAATAATTGCGATATTTACACGATGTAATGCAGTGCTAGAAAACCCTAACCTCTATACATGCCTCAACACATTCTAAAAAAAACACCCCCACCATTAGATTAGAATGGACAAGAATGTGGACAAAAAAGCACAGCTGATAAAGTAGAGACCGCTCAGTTTCTTATGAAAATACAAATGTTCTCGATTCAGCCACGATCCTCTAATCAGCAAAAATCCGTATACAAAAGAAACAATAACGAGGATCATTAATTACACAAATTCATCAAGAAGAACAAAGCATTGCCAAAAATAAATATTCTGATGAAATTCGCTAGACGATTCGAATTTCGCGCCACTCGCTCGATCGAGTATAAAATTTCAAAAGCGCTGAATTTTTGGCAAGCCCGCTCCGATTGCTGAGAAAAATAGCAATTCGGGCATTATCAGCGCCGATCGTTAATCCTTCCTTCTGATTTCGCCCCGTCAGTCTCGATATTTCGAAAGGGCCGTAAATTACGAAAAAGAGTGTCAAGTCGGTCCTAAAGGAATGTGGCACTTCAAAATGGCTGCCAGCTACTCCAGTAATTTACGGCTGTATCTTTCTTTGTTGTTGCCCGAATAATCGTGGCCGGGAAACGGCGATCGGGATTTTCTGGCCCGACGAGGAATAACGGACCGAAAGTTACGCGAATGCCGCTCGGTTGTCGCGAGGCTCGCCCGGAAAACGCAATCGTAGAATATGCTCGCGAACCACACTCTGCTATCGCCGTTACTTTAAGGACAACTTGTCTCCGCAAATTTGGCACGACGGCAACCCCATCAACCCCCCGTTGGGAGAGTGCGTCATCAGAAAAGCCCGCGACCCCAAGAAATCTGGGATTTCGCTCCTGATCACCCCCAGGGTTCGTAGGTTAGAGCTGCTCCAATTGCACCAAGCAACGTCCTGGTGCACCTCGATCCCTCGTAAAACGAGCCGAATTTTCCTGACATCCTTTCGAACGTTTTTCATTTCTGCCCTTTGGCCCGAAATTTTCCGAATTTTTCGCCAGTTTTTTTCGTGTTTTTATTTTTGTTGGGGACGATTTTTGCATTTGACAACTGCAATCAACTTTCGCACGATTTTTTTGCCGCGATGAAACTTTGCTCCTTGCAACTTGAATTTTTGTTTTCTCTCGTCCTTCCTAAATTTTCTTATTTTTGTTCATCTTTTGTTTTGGTTTATCCATTGGTTCTTTTGTTGATATGTTTATAATAGTGTTATAATGAAACTTGGCAATTACAAATCTGTTTTTACGATGTTAACAAAAGAATTAATCGATTTTTCATGTTTCCAGAAGATACTATTGATGTCCTAAAAATGGCAGTGATGATATGTTGAACGTTGATTTCAATTATGAAGGTTGACGTGACATCGGAAATATCGTGCTTGAAAACTAAGTGAAACTTCTACGAAAGGGTAAATTAGCCATTCGTCTTATTACTTTATACTCAAATACTAAATTCCATATCTGATTAGATAAGTGTTCTAAAATTCAGAGAATGACTTTCAAATATGTGTTATAGAAGTGTTTATGCTACAGCTGGATTGGAGCTAGGTCCCTGAGGGCCTAGCATGGGTCACTATGAATCCACCCGCGGTCAGCAAGTCGAGCACACGAGGCTCCGGATATCATCAGAAAGCACTAGCTGAGATCCGCAATTCTCTGCTTCCATTCGCCAATAGCGGTATGTCCAGCTACTTCAACCGCAATTTGGTTTTGTATTTATAATTTAAAACGGATAATTGTTTGATGATCTAAAAACGAAACTTTGAAACATTAGGTGGAACTGGTGAAGTAGGTTCCAGTGCGGCGAGTACCATCTCAACATTATCGACAACAAGCGGCGTCAGCTCAGCTTCTGGTCTCAGTGGACTCTCCGGTGCCTCTGGGTCAACCGTCGACAAGCCAGACCAGCGCCAGGCACTGGGACAATTATCGGCCATGGGATACCCAGAGGTTGGCACTTGGAAACTATAAAAAATGTTTAGTTTACTTGTCACACTCCAACAATGAAATAAAATGATGTTATTTTACAGGATATCGGGCTGAGAGCCCTGAAACATGCTGGTTGGAGATTGGATGTGGCAATCGAGTTACTGAAGCAGACTCAAAGCGATTCTATGAATGGCATGAGCAAGCTCAACACGAAGCTCATCAGAAAGCCAAGTTTAGAGAGAGATATGAGTCTTCAGCGCGGAAGTCCTGCATTGGACAGCGGCGCTGGTAGCTCCAGGTCTGATAGTCCTCGGTTAAACGAACTCAATCCACACCCGCCGCTCAGTCGACAGTACTCGCCGAGCAGTTTCGTGGAAAGGGAACCGCCGCCGCCGCCACCTCCGCGATGTAACTCGACGCCACCTCCTCCACCACCGCCGCATGCTCCGTACAATCAACCGAACGTTCCCACGAATATGCAGCAAATGCTGAAACGCATGTCGCCAGCACCAGTAGTACCCACGAGATCTCCTCCTGCAGCGCCTGGTAGTTCTGGCTCGGGGTCTTCTTCCGTTAATCCACCTCAACGGGGCACGAGTCCTGTGGCGACGAGCAACAGGTCACTTTTTTATTACAAAACTGTACACTCTTGAGAAGTTGAAACACTGATTGTAACGTTGAAATTTGTTTTTTGCAAACAGCAGCTCGAACGGCCGACAGCCAATGATTGTACAGAACGGGCCACAGGTGCAGCAGCAGCTAACGCAGCAAATGCAAGCTCTGAGCATCTACCAGTCGAGCAATAACACGCCCAGCACGCAAGTTGAACCTCCGCCGCCGTACCCTATCGTCCCGTCGTCGTCCGCTGGCCCGGTGCAGCCTCCTTCCTACAGTGCATCGATGCAAAACCGCCAAAGCCCGACGCAGTCGCAGCAGGACTATCGCAAAAGTCCGTCCTCGGGCATTTATTCCGGGCCAACGTCGGCTGGCTCGCCGAGTCCTATAACCGTGTCCACGTCGTCGCCGAGCACGCAGGCTTCCATGGCACGACCGACGCCACTGCAAGCCTGGGGTGCTCGTCAGGCAAAGACGCAACCCCCGATAATTATGCAATCCGTCAAGAGTACGCAGGTCCAGAAGCCAGTGCTGCAAACGGCGATCGCACCAACTTCACCCCAGCCGATAAGTAACAGTGCCAATGCTCCGTTGCCCCCGCCGTCGTACGCTTCCTCGATACAGCAGAAACAGCAACAACAACAGCAGCAGCAGCAACCACCACCACCACCGGCTTATCAACCCACGGGTTCGGTCAATTCTGGCTGCTCAGGAGGCTCAACTACGCCCGTCAGCGTCGTTCCTGTCGTCGGAGTTCCCACCACAGAGCCACCCAGCTACGCCACGACAATGCAGGCTCTCGCTGCTCAACGTGGGAAGCATCCTCTCCCTCCACCTCCTTACGGCACGCCGACCTCCGACGATTCTTGTGGCAAATCTACTGTACGTTCTCGAGTTTCTTGCAACCTTGTAATTTTTTATTCTAATTTTCTCTGCTTTTTGAAAAAATATATAATTATATGCTGCTTTTTGAACAGGTGGAAAGTGGGAACGCGACGAGGTCGTCTCCGGTGACTCATCATCCTCATCTGCAAAGGAAGTACTCGCCGGCGGAAAGCTGTCAGCCGCAACAACAGCACGTGAACGAGAACACACCACCGCTGCCCCCGAGCGCTTCGACGTCGGTTGCCACGAGGAACAACAATAATCACAATAACATAGACGGCAACGTCGCTTCTGGAAAGGCTACGAATTCGTCGCCATCGTCTTATAAAATAAAGCATCAGTCGCCGATACCGGAAAGGAAGCACATGAGCAAAGAGAAGGAGGAAGAGCGCAGGGACTGCAAGGTGCGAAACTACTCGCCCCAGGCGTTCAAGTTCTTCATGGAACAGCATGTGGAAAACGTACTAAAGTCGCACAAGCAGCGGCTCTTCAGAAGACTACAGCTCGAGACGGAGATGTCGAAGATTGGACTCAGCGAAGAAGCTCAATGTCAGATGAGGAAAATGTTGTCGCAAAAGGAATCTAATTATATCAGGTATGGTTCTTGTTGTTTCATTTAGATGATCGATGAATAACTGTCATTGTAACATTTCAGATTGAAGAGAGCCAAAATGGACAAGTCCATGTTCACAAAGATCAAGCCCATCGGAGTCGGTGCTTTCGGAGAAGTTACGCTGGTACGGAAATTGGACACTAATCAGTTCTACGCGATGAAGACGCTTCGTAAAGCCGACGTACTGAATCGCAATCAAGTGGCGCACGTGAAAGCGGAACGAGACATCCTGGCGGAAGCGGATAACGAATGGGTCGTGAAATTGTACTACTCCTTTCAGGACAAGGACAATCTGTATTTTGTTATGGATTATATACCCGGGGGCGATCTTATGTCGTTGCTCATAAAGTTTGGCATATTCAAAGAGCCTCTAGCAAGGTTTTACATAGCCGAGCTGACCTGCGCCGTCGAGAGCGTCCACAAAATGGGCTTCATTCATCGGGATATCAAACCGGACAATATACTCATCGATCGCGATGGACACATCAAGCTCACAGATTTCGGATTGTGCACGGGATTCCGCTGGACCCACAATTCCAAATATTACCAGCAAAATGGTTGATTCCAGTTGTTACGTTTTTGATCATCAATCTAGAATCGTGTACTGAAACTGTAACTTTCTCTGTTTCTAAAGGTCATAATAAACAAGACTCAATGGACCCATCCGACGACTGGAACAACGAATGTCGGTGCATACAGTTGAAGCCTCTCGAGCGAAGACGGCACAGGGAACACCAACGTTGCCTGGCTCATTCTCTCGTCGGCACTCCGAATTACATTGCACCGGAAGTGCTGCAGCGCACGGGTTACACGCAGCTGTGCGACTGGTGGAGCGTCGGAGTTATTCTTTACGAAATGCTGGTCGGATCACCGCCATTTTTGGCCAATACCCCAGCGGAGACTCAGTACAAGGCAAACGAAAAGAAAATTACTTGATTGCCGATGTTATAAATCACAGACTTGTAATACATGCTTTTTCTCTTATAAATTTAGGTAATAAATTGGGAAACGACGCTGCATATTCCGAAAGAGGCAGATTTGTCTAAGGAGGGCAAGGATTTGATCTTGAAACTCTGCGTGGACGTTGATCGTCGCCTGGGGAAGAACGCGGTGGACGTCAAGAACCACCCGTTCTTCAAGGAGATTGATTTTGAAAAGGGTCTGCGGAGACAAGTGGCGCCGCACATACCTCGTATACAGTATCCCACGGATACGAGTAACTTTGACCCGGTGGATCCCGAGAAACTTCGGAACTCGGAGTCTTCCGATTCCAACAAGTCCAACGAGTTCCTGGACAACGGGAAGCCGTTCCATGGATTCTTTGAGTTTACCTTCAGACGTTTTTTTGATGATGGCGGCGGCGACATGTCGTACAATACTAGTCGAATAAGCTTGGACGATAATGACAATCAAGGACCTGTTTACGTATGACATTAGGCTACAAAGCGAAACTCGTAAGACTCGCTTGTTTTTTTTTGTTTTTTTAAATCAAATGTATCCTCGTCTTACGCTAGTTCAAAGTGCACAGTGGTTCGTTTCATCTTTTAAGGGAAAGGATGGAACTGTCGTTGCCGCCGCTCTTCATATTGTGTCGTCACAAAGAGCAAACGAAAATGTTCGTTGTTTTTGAAACTGCGAAGGACTTTATATGCTTAGGAATAAAATTGGGCTCGAAGCCGAAAGCAGATGTTCAGGAATCTGCTTCAGTTTTAAGGATTTCTCGCTTCCCTCGGATGAAAATATTTTCTTAACATTAATTAGTCGTGTGAGATGTTCGTATTCCGCTTGAATAAGCTTCCATGAAGCTATTCGCATATTTGGACTGATGGAAAAGAATAGAAAAAAGCGCGTGAACGCAAAAAAATGAACAATTTATTTTTACAAAGATTATATAAGATTGTATACTTTGATTTGAAAATTTTATATGGAAAGTTCCGAGCGTTTACATGTCGCGCCGAGCATTTGGAAAAAATGCTCGTAAAAAAGTGACGTGATCGAAATATATGTAAATGAGGTTTTCTGTGCAAAAACAAGCTTGGTCTACGAAAGTCGAAATTTTTTTTGCAGAGAAAGTCCGCATGTATTTATATATTTATAATGAAATTGTTAAGTAATTCGAACCGTTGCATCAAGACTGCATATAATATTTAAATATATCGATATATCATGTATAGACGGCTATTTATTAACGACAATAAATGTGAAAATATTACCGCATAATTGTTTTGCATAAAGTGAGAAAGTTGAAATTAATGCCGCAGTAAGAAAGGAATCATGAGAGTCATTAAATTATAAAGGAAAATTAGGGAATCGCAATGGAAAGGGAAGTAAAACGTCTGAAATGGAATAATGTTGAAAGCCAAATTTATCCGCCTGTCTGGGCTTTGGAGTGTTTCCCCAGATATTTTGCTTGCCATTTTTTGTTCGTTCAGATCGCGTTTCGTAACCGAAAGTACGTGTTTAGAGTGCGTTTCAGCAAGTACTGTGATACTGAAAATAAATAGCGCATTGTGGCTTATATTGAACTATATTGGTCCTATTTAACATTTCCTTGTATATCGAACGATATAACTATTATAATAATTAATATTATGTTATCATTTTGTATTATTATAGTAATTATTATTTTTTCATTGTAATTGAATTTATCGCCGCGTTGTATATTTTGATAAATTTGCGTGATTTTATAATCGGTAACAATTTATGTCGTCATTTTCATTGTTATGTTCCAAAGCAATTAAACGTTCATTTCCTAAAAAGCGCACCTTCAAAGTATGAACATATTATTTGTTTTTGCATTTTTGGCAACGCTAATAAGGTCAACGCCTCTTGTATCGGAAGTTATTAGCGGACCAATGACATTTATTGGTCCGCTTTATAAAGAGCTATTCGATGCAAGGGGCGTTTTCCTTAAATCGTTGTACGTTCTCTTTTGTCGAACGGTGTGTGTTGTTGAATTAATGATCTTAGTAAATGGTGTACTAGGAATAAGGAGGAAAGATGGAAAATTATTTATTTCATTGTTAACTAGCGATTCAAACTCGGAAATTCGCGTCGTCGAATAAAGTGCCTTTCTGCCGTTTTACAGCGAATTTTACACCTCTCGTTGTATACCATCCATTGTAATATTTACTAAAGTGCGACTAATTTTTGCTAACATTTACAAAGTATCAACTACGTGCTTTGCTCCGAAAATTGTGTAAAAATAATATTTGCTCCCTGGTACTGATAATGTTGTAAATAAATGTGGAGAGGTGCGTGATGAGAAAGTTGGTCGATGTGCCTTAGAGAAAAGCTCCAAATTATTCTAAAAAGAGAATAAAAAGATGTAAGAATCTTTGTTAAACGAAACAAAGGATCGGATGAGAGAAAAAGGGGGATTTTTTACAAATGCCAAGCGCATGTGCGACACTTATTTATTGTCTTTTATAATACAATGTTCTCGTATCGAACGATTTCCGTGACGACTGTACTCAATTTTTCCTGCACGATGAAACCGAGACCTAACAAGTACCTCCTATTTTACCGAGTAACAACTTTTGATACCGCAATGAACTATCAACTCTTATCGATCTTTGTCAAGCGCCGGCTTATTATAATTTATTTTCCGTTATAAGATTATATGGAGTGAATTCAGGTTGAACTAAAAGTGCGACGACATCGCAGAGCATTAAGAATGACACGACTATTTAATACGTCAAATTATTACTGAGTAATATATTTAGCCGATTATCAAATACAGATCTGTCTGCTAGACGCGCATTGTAAAAGTGAATTCGTTTTAAGTGTACTGTACATTTTGTATCATCTTCTATTTTGTTTGTAATTATTAAGTAAACACGAAAACTAGCGAAAAGTAAAAGTTAGTTTTGTAAGGCACTATAATATATATTGAACTTATGTATGTACATATTTTGGATGAGTGTTCTAAATTAAAAAGTATTTTCAATGCTTACGCCGTGGACTTATCTTTCTTTTCCTTTTTCACATTTCATTTTATTCGTCATGTTGAACACGTTTCGGTAAATTACATGGAAAATGGGCAATTCGCCGTTTTTAACATTTATAAAATATTTCATTTCTGTACAAAAATTAACAATTAGTTGTCATTACATTAGATTTTGTAGTAACTAAAAAACTTAACGTTCGAATCAATCGGAAGCAACGTCAAGATTCCGATCAATTCACAAAATGTTGATACATTTCCTAGAGTTCTGATGTATCCATAGTCGTATTGTAAATTCGTCCCGGTTGATACGAATTCTTTTTCCTACATACAGCGTACAAGATGACAAGGAAAATAATAAGTGAAATGATTGCGACGACGATGATGAAAATACCGTAGTAGCCGAATAGCATTTTCAATCCTCGCAATGTGTCTTTTTCGCGTGCGTTCTGCGAATCCCTCGTCTATGGAAATAAACAATTTAATGCGCATCAACCATTTTTTCAAAAATGTATCAACGTACCAATTCATCGGATGATTTATCTTCTTTATAACTCATGTTTACGAGCGTTTCTTCACGTTTACGTAAAAAATATTGGGTGCGCGTTATTTTACAATATTCTCATCTATTGAGCCTTTTATCGAATACTATTCGTAAATATCAGCTAAACTAGCATGTATGCGTGTCAGTAAAGAAAGGATCGCTTCTAAAGTACAGATAGTATATGCGGAGTAAAGCGCAAAAGCAGCCGGAGAGTGACCTTGACATGCAGAATTACACGCGACTCAGCGGCGCCAGAGATGCATACTCGATCGCGAAACGAATTAGCAAACGTATTTTCATAATTTGTGAATTTTCGGAACCGAAATTGACAAAACACGTGACCTAGTGTACGGTTTATATTTACTGTTTCGTACTTATAGTTTGTCAAGTCTTGTGTTCCCGGAAAGCGTTATTTTTAGACTTCAGAATTTTTACTAAATCTATCTACGATTGAATTCACAGAACTTTTCCCTGAAACCGCTGATCTTCTTATCTAAGTCGGGAAGATATCTTTTAAGTTGTGCTGGTACTTCCATTGGGCAGTTGTCGATCTGAGAGTTGAAAATTAAAAATAAATCGACCGTAAAACTTTGTCGGTCCGCTCGCTAGTTACAAATATCCCGCTCCGCATCTGAAAGTGCAGCAGCGTTGTCTATCGGACACTTTGAGAAACATTGGCTAGCTGTGATTGGCTGGCTGATGTTTATGCACCTTATGTCCCATTGGTCAATACCCTTTTCACGAGAAAATTTATGCGCATGCGCCGCAATCCGCCATCTTATTCGGGCAGTTTTTCTCTAAACAGCATTGTGACAGCTAGCAAATTATATTTTGTTGTCGAAATTGCAATCACAACCTCTTAATTTACAGAAAAACAATAACAGGAAAAACTTAAGAACAATATTAATTACAAGTAATTAAGTAATTAATATTGTTCTTAAGTTTTTCCTGTTATTGTTTTTCTGTAAGTTAACAGGTTGTGATTGCAATTTCGACAACAAAATATAATTTGCTAGCTGTCACAACGCTGTTTAGAGAAAAACTG
>JABFQM010002832.1:0-13635 GCA_022816865.1 Zelostemma sp. ZL-2020
TGTAATGTAATCACGGTTCAAAAAGTGGTTTATCTTGCGAAGAAAACGTAGTTAATTGAGTCGTACGTAAAGTCCGCGGAAAAAAGCACGATTATGATTTCGTAATCGACGAGGGGGACAGCCACGCGAGCAAGGGTTTCCGAGTGGGACGATTCGCATCGGCTTACAAGCGATCAGCGTGTAGGTGTTGTACCTCCGCGTGTGGGAGTAGGCAGACGTGCAAATATACGCTACTCGTGTCTCCGCACGCACGATGTGCTTTCCTACCCGCATACTCCAAACCAGTCTTTCTTTCTTCCTCTCTCTCTTTGCCGACTTACCCAAGAGCTTTTCCTAATGCCCCGTGCGTCGAGGCAGAAGTGCCTCCTCGAAAGCGAAATCCGGATTTCTCCCCTCGAATTGCCCCGCTCGCGATATTCCAATAACTATTTTTTTCTTGTTCCACTTGAATTTTCAGCCGGATTGAAAACTCGAGCGTTCGATACAAATATTTTTCCTGGAATTTACGAAATTTCAAGCGCCGATCGAAGCATGCAACAAGACCCCCTTGGTATTTAAAAATTGTAATCGAACTCGCGAAAATGAAGTTGATGTTTTTTTGGGGGGGTTTTTTTAATCCGAAACACAGGGGTGTGGTGGCGGTTTCGTTAACGCCGGGTTTACGATTCTTCGCTTTATCGGCGAGTTTTAATTGGCGGCAATTCAACGACCAGCAGCCACGGCGGTGCATTACGCTTGCATCGATGAGCCCTGAACGATGTCGTTTCTCGGCTGACGAGCGCATTCGCGATAACGAGGAAACGGCCGCGCCACCGAGCTTCCTTATTACAATCAACGATAATTCCGGCCGGAAGCGGCACATTCCAACTCCGAAACCCCGGGCTCGTTCTCGCGGCGTCAAGAACAGCTCCCTTATATCAATGGATCGCTCGTTTAACGATCGACATTTTCTCGCAGCATAATCGATATTACGAAAATTGAATTCGGGAAGGAATGAATGGCAAAAAGGAAAAAAATGTCGCTAAAGTACCGTTCAGGATTTTGCTATCATTATTATAATTTTCTATTGTAAGAAAGAAAGTTTGTAAGGAATCATGAATTCCATGCACGATTTATTTCTAAGGAAAGACTTTAGGTCAATTCTTTTGCAAATTCAGTTATTTCGAGGGCTCATTTTACAGCCGAAATAATTCCCGAAAATAAGACGCTAAAAACATGATTTTTAAGTAATATAAATAAATAAAACAGTCGAAACTAATGAAACACTGAAAATTTCTTCCGATTCATTAGCTCGCTTTATAAAAAAAGAAGAGAGGGAATTTCGAAAAAAGCGCTTCATGGTTTCACTTTTAATAGAATGACTAAAAATATAGTAATAGTGGCAAACATTTGTATCTCACTGAAATGTAGATGTAAAAAGCCGCGTTGAAAGATGGCCGGTATTTAAATAGTCGAGGAGAAAGAGGTGCACGGAAAATTTGCGAGATAATATCAAATAACATGGCGGTGAATAGGCTGCCGTGGAAGGGGAGGTATGCCATAAAGCATACGAAACCCATGGTGGATTACACGGCGAGCTCGTAATGCATTCGATTGAATATTCGTGCCGGGCCACCCGTCGTCTCGTGGCGTGCAGCGCCCTCTCTTTCGGTGCGCCGCTCCTGCAAATACGCTACCGCGAGAGTCTATTCCGCCGATGAAAAATGACGCCGAAATGCAAATCGCGAAATTCTCTCATTCCAATTAATTATCAACTGCTACAGATTCCCCGTGAAATATTCGTTTCATCCGAATACTTAATTAGCTGAATCATTGATTCATCACTCGCGTTCGATTAATTAACACTCTTTTATTATTAACATCCGAATTTGAATGAAAAAAATCAAAGAACGAATGAAAAACGAAGCACGAAAGATAACTCGATTACGGTACAATCGGGTTTTGTGGAAGAATTTGAGGTTTGCTTTTAGGGTGAAAAAAAAGGAACGAAGGTAAGATTACTAAAATGGAATACGTAATGCGAGATAAAGAGCTTCGGTGTAAATTATATGCGCTTAATAACTGTGTGTTTCGGCCGACCCTTTTGTCCTAAAAGACTGACCCCGCCCGCCATGCGAAATTTGGCACGAATATTTCGCACATGCGCGACGCGACATCGAACTTTCTGACCCATTCATTCGCCTCGACTTTTTCGGAACCGAGTAAATAAATATTAAATAGTCCTAAACTCGCGGGTTTACAAAAGCTCTAATGAAACCGTGAAATTCGGTCGACATTAGTCGAGGTCGTTCGCTAGACACGCTATAAAAAGACTCGGGAAAAAAGTAAAAGTCAATAACGAGAATAGAAAGAAGCCCAAATAATCAAGACACATTTCGCTTCATAAATAATCTTGGCTCGTTCTAATCTTATCGCGATCGGGAGAGCGAGAGGGTTGAAAAATTTCGAGAGACGGGATCGATAAGAGCCTTATCTAATCATTTGCTCATCAAAATCCCGAGTCAAGTCGAGAAAGAGAAAGAGAGGGGAAAAAATCCGTGCAAAACGGATAGAGAAAAGCAAAAGACCGAACGGGCATGAAAAGGTGAAGAGCGGGGACGAGGGGGCGAGGGCGAAAGCGCAAAAAAGAGAACAAAGTGGATTAAACCTTTCGTATGGCCGAGCCCTCTCGAACCGGTTGAGGATTCGGTGATTTATAGCATCGCGGAAAGGCGCTTAAGGTACTCCACTCTCCGCGAAAGGCGCAGCGGCCGGAGGGGACAAAGCCACGAGAAATAAAGGAAAAGAGGAAGAAACGCGAAAAGACAATACGCGCGAGGGCGCGGGATTCCCGACATCGGCGTCGAAATAACTCGCTTCTGCTCGCGTTAATTGAGCCGCGACTTAACAAGCTGCGCGAGTTCCGGGAAACGTGGCAATGGATTCGCGATGGGTTTCGATGTATTTCGCAACGAGGTAATTGAGGATCCCCGATAAAAAGCGTTCGGCTAAATATCTCACTTTACGCGATTTCATCTTGTACGATTGTTTTCAGCGAGGTACATCTTTGTATAGGGGAGGAAAAAAAAGAGGAATTCTCGCGCATATTTCACTTGTAAATTTTCGACCTTTTCGGAAGAAATTGGCCCCGAAAACAAAGTGATTTAGGGGAAAGCAATTTAGTTGTCTTAGCTAGAATGTTTCTTGCGAGCGCGAAAGCGAAAAGTAGAGGATTCGGCCGAAAAAGAGGTTGAGGTAAGAGAGGAAAGGACCTCGTGCGATGAGGTGATGCATCTGGCGGAGAGAAAGAGAGGAGGAGGAGGAAAAACGAGATCAAAGAAAACGAGAAGGGTCTGTCAAAGGAACCAGAGAGCCGACGATTTACCGAACTGTCGAACGACTCCGAATCAGGCTGTCTCGGCGTCGGAAAGCCAACCAGCGACGGATGCCGATGGAATGGTAAAAGATCGCCTGAATAAAAAATATACTTTCGGCCCGACGAGGAGCACTCGCTAATTTACATTTTATAAAGACCGCTCGTGCCCACGGAATATAAGCAATCGTCCTTTTACCAAAATTCGCCTGACTTTATGAATTTCTGTTCGGCGCCATTTACATTCGACAAAAACAGTGGAAAACAAGTAACGCGAACAAAGTTCTTCGGTCCCATTTCTCACTAATAAATGTCCTGATTTTTCGCGAGTCGCAGAGAGACTTTTAATCCGGCGCTTTTTTGTTGCCGCATTGACCCGGAAGTTCTTTCATTCTTTCAATAGTGCCTCGCATCCGAGCCATCCTGCAAAGTGCGCTATCATGAAAATTAATGTCAAAGTGTAAATTGAGACGTGACACAAATTCGCGAGAGTCATAAAGGGAAGGGCGCGTTTGATGTCGCTGCAAGATGGCTTTAAGGTTTTCGAGGGCCATTGGGGAGCGACAAACAATACATGTTCACAGCGTGAATTCGTTCCATTTTCATTTTCAAAGGCTACGATCGAGGTTCTGTGAAAAATTCCGCAGTGGCCCCTCGTCCCGCGGGCGGGGTAGATACATCGACGACTGCCCATTGTCAACGGCGTTGGTTCAACGAATGTGGCAGAATGACGATTACTTTACTTGGCTTACACGTATTCCGAATGAATGGAACAAAGATCGAAAATGTGTCTCTTCTACAGCTTGAATTCCTCGGAGAATTCAGATGTCCGGTAAAGCACAAAAATAACGCAGCAAACGATCGACCCCGAGTAAAAACTCGTCCGAGAATTCCATCGTTTTCAAGATCATGCGGAGTCCTCGACATTCGCACTTGGACATTTGTTTCTTTTTCGTTCCTCGTCTCCCGCGAGCAAAAGAGAAGGAGCTTGAGAAGAGACAAGATTCACGAGTATAGATCGAGATTCGAAAGGAAAGAAGATGCAGAAATTTGAAATTTACATCGTCTCTTAGATTGAACTAACGTTGTTGTCTAGTCCACATCTGTCAAAGTAAAAAATCTGCGCCGAAACCCGAAACTGCATTCTCATTACACAATTAAAAATTCATTAAATCCCTGTTGAACTTTGTGAATTAACTTGCATCCGTACGGCAGCGATAAAAAGAGAGCTGAAAAAAGCGCCATTAATTCGATATAAAAATGAAAAAAGGGCCGAGATCTGCTTTGGTTTAGACCGTGGCCTGTAGTAACCTCGAGCCGAGGCTCGATCGTGGATGTCGGACGAGAGGAAGGTTCTCTCGCTCATCCAAAGAACCGGTTCTCTCGATTCTCCGCAGGCTGCCGTGCTCTTGAGAGTCTTCGTCCCACCGCTAACGGAAAAGGAGGTAAAGAGACAGAGACGAAGAAAGCCGCCGATCCCCGCAGCAACCGCATCGACGACTTGACGACGATTGTGACGCGAGAGATCCGCGAGGTACAGTGATTTTAGATTTCGCCGCCGACGAAAATTTATGCCCGCCGCAAAGCACAAAGTCGCGGCGAATTATTGGCATTTTTGCATTCGGCGAAAGCGCTCATATTTCAAGTTCGCCTTTCAGAGGATTCTCGATTTGAGCAAGGATTCCTTTGTTGATGGAAAAGATTCACTGCGCGAGGATCTCGTTCCCCAGCAGGGAAGAGAGGATCGGTTAATTTTTCAATTCGGAATTCGCAAGGGGCCGAAGGGAGCGGGGAGTGGGGGCATATTTAAAACAGGATTCTCTTGGGGGTCTATTAGTCAGAATTTCGAGGCTTATTAGAAAACATTCCGACATCGAGAAAGGCCCCCTCCAGCTGGGCCTAGAATGTCGGCCACCCGCGCGCTCCCGGACCACCCGATTTCAAATTCGATCTCGTCCTTGATTCACCACTTTGCGCAACGAAAATATTGGAATTGGAATCGATGCCGCGAGACAGAAGTAGCGGCTCGGGATGTTTCCGTGAATGGGAGCGAAGAAACTTTAATTTACAGGAAAAACAGTTTCAGTCGTTTAATTATTTAAACTAATACTTTAGCTATGAAATGAAATGATGCAAACTTGAATATTTTGTATGAAATTTAAGATAAGTGGTTAAAATGTCGAGTGGTTTTCTAAAGAATCAATCATTTACAATACGTGCAATCCCAAGCAGATCGAAAGATAGAAAATCCGTTTTAAGCGGCCTATTTTTCAAATCAATGGAGTCAAGTCGTTCTCCCGCGAAGCCATAAAAATTATGACGAGCGTCTAAACCTGAGAAACCCTTCCTTATCGAAATGACTTATCTATGAGTTGCAGCGATATTCGGATTGAAGATCATGCATGTCAATTCGATCGAAAAGCACGCGCATCTTCTGATACAAAAACGCGAGTATGATTGATGACGTACCGCGACGCGTGAATCATTTCGACCTATTTATAACCGAGGGATACGATTGATAAAACATTCATACTATCGAAATGATATATTTACGGTAAGAAATGATTCGGCGTGGGAACGGAAGAAAAAACGGCAGCACGTGCGACACCACAGTTTGCGTAATCGTTTAATCTATAAATGATGGTGAATTAGAACTTCCATGAGATCTGCTTCGGCGCAGTAAAAGTAAAAGGTGCGCTTTTGCTCTATAAAAAACCGCGCTGATTGCAAAAGCCAACATACATGGTCGTTAAATATAATTGACATAATTGCGTTGAAAATTTGTTGCATTATTGCATAAGGCGAGTCGAAAACTTGAGCAAACAGTTTCTGTCATGTCGAAAAGTGAAATATCAGTTAACTATGTTTCCGTTTGATATTCAATTCGATATTTATCGAGTGGCATCAATCCAAGCCCACAATTACGAGCGGTGAAGCGGTGAAAATGCGAAGAATAAACGAAAGTACTGGTAGTTTCGTCGCTTATCCAAGTTTTCCAACGCGCGAATACTATATTTATGCAAATCGCGGCAAAGTACCGGTGTTGTTTCGCGACAAAATAACAATTTCCGCGTCTGCATTAGTCCAAATTGTACTGCAAAAGGAAAAAGATGCGCAGGGGTGGTTTATGCGCCGCTCGAAACCGTGATTAAGTGCACTTGACTTGACATTCATGGACACACGTGAAGAGCGCCGAGTCTGGCGCGGCGAACCGGTTTAACTCGCTACGATTTTAAAAAGCCAAACAGCGATTAAAATTATCTGTGTGCAAATGAGCGCTAGATTATAAGTTGAGGAATGCCCGTCCGGCTACCTGCTCTTTTAAAACTGGCGGGAAATATGAAATTGGAATTTGCACCATCAAAACTATTAACGCCGCTAAATCTGCTACTTTGTCTTTTACAACTTTAATTACGTTCTTTTAGAATACTCGTTATAAATATGTGAGATGGCATTTTGCGATCCCATTAATTGTCGCGTCATTTGTGCCGGAATTTTGTCCCGAGTTTATGCTTGTTTGTTTCGCAAGAGTCATCGCGGAGAAAAAAGAACAACCGGCAAATAAATGATCATCTTGGCTCTCTTGAGAAATTATGTCCGCGGATTAGTTAAGGTGAAAAACCTTAAATTAATCAGCTCCCATAATCCGACGTTACATATTGCCTAGAGAAAATGCGTCTCGGTTTGTGTGGATTGTGTCATTTTTTACCTTTAATTCCTTATTCGTTACTTAAAAAAGATTCCAGTATTATTTTTCAGTATCTAATTGACTGGTTATGCAGAAATGATGGTTTTATTAATTGCAATTCAAAAGCAAAGGTTTTAATCCGCTTACTATTATTAAACAATCGCCATGAATTCGCAACGAAGTAATGTGTTTACTTTGAAACAAAATTCACATTGAAACGTGTTTTAGAGGAAAAAAGCGGCACAATGCAAACGAGCGTAGCAAAAAAAGTAGCGCTCATTCGTGGCAAAAAAAAAGGAAACAAAAGCGGCGCGTTTCAGTTGTCACGGAAAAAAGAAATACGTAGATCCGGCAATATTTCGAGGCGAAATATGTGCATTTCGATGCAAAGTTACGCGGCGAGGCGAGGCGTCCGCCTATCGCAATCGCGCTTATCGGATAAGTTAGTAGCATGCGTAGAAGAGCAGAATTATGGGTCGTCGTATAAAGGCCATCCAACGTCCCTGTTAAATTCCAAGTCCCCTCATGGATTAGCGAAGTCAGAAGAGGGGCGACGATCGGTGGAATACCGCGTGCAGAAGTATCGCGCGACTTCGAGCGTGCTTCGCGAATGCGATTACCCGGAATTATCCGTTGATTTCTCACCAAGACACGGGCGCATAAGCCGCGCGTAAGTGGCATCGTTAGAGGTTTTGGCTCGAGTGTATTTTTCTCCTCACGCTGCTTTCCAAAGCGGCGCGAGAACAAATCCGCGTCTTTATGTTTACGGGGAATTTTCGAAGCAACGGCGGATTAGCAATCTTTCCCGCGTCATCGAAGAAGAGAAAGTCAAGATTACCCAGATTTGTCTTTGCATTGAGATTTCTCGTAGAAAACGATTCGTTACGATCGTAGCGCGAGTATATGATTATTTAAAGGCCTCTCGATATATTCATCCACCGGCATTGTCGTCGCGTTAAATGGAAAAACACTATTCTGCCTTTGGACGAATGTAATTTGTGTTTGGATGTGAAGCGATGCGTTTCAGTCCTCTCAATACAACGACGCTCGCGTACATGTGGGACAAAGTAGGAATGACTTATGCACTCTTCTCGAACTGCAACAAAGGCGAACGAGGAAAGCACAGTCTCGGCTTTTCTAGCGCTTCAACGCTGACGTCCGAGGGAGCACAAAGGTCCTTCGGTTAGGACGCGACGATGCTGAATGCACCGTGCCGCTTCGATTGCAAAGATACCCGTGGCTCCGCCTGACCCCGCCAATCGTAAGGTTAAGCGACACCTTTTAAAGCGAGAATGTACGCTTTTTTGGCACGGCATTTTTTGCAAAGTGATTCGTGCAATAACAGTATCGAATGACAACGCGCGAATCGTTGACAAAAACAAAAAAGAAAGACGAGCTCGATGTTTTATTAAGGAAAAAAAAATTCGTTGAACGTATATCGAGTTAAGAGAAAGAAAAATCGAGGCCACAGATGCTAAAAACTGACTCAATTTTCCCGTGTCTTTCATCATAACAAGATTCCGGCGTTCATTAATCTTCACAATTGACCGAGGCAACAACGCGGCGGCACCGCTCGAGCAACAATTAATTTTTCTCGGCGTCTCCTTCGCTCGAGCTGCGAGCGTTTCCATTGTTCTTGCCGCTGCCCCGTCCCGTTTACCCCCCGAAATTTCCCCGACTCTCGCTCTTCAAATTGCGCAATTTATACGTCGTTCCTCCCCCCCCCCTCGCTCTTCGGATGTTTATAATTGATGACATTAAAGCTGTCGGACCCGGGAACACGGGGAAATCGGCGAAAGGTGGAGAGGCGGTTCGTGCCGTTGCTCTTCGGGAGCGGAAATGCCGAGAGCCTTTGCGTCGCGCCTACGCTCTCCTCTCCTCGGCCGGCATTTCCTCAACAGCGTTAAAAGCCCACCGACGGCAAGGGCCACCCCAGCGTCGTTTTTCACTCGTTTCGCCCAAGCCCCGTGGGCTACGTAGCACTGTAACAGGGGCTGCTACTTTCGTTATTTATAGCTACCCACATAACCCGTGTTACCTTCCTCTTCTCTTTCTTCGTTTTCCCGCAGACTTGGGTTTGATTGGGCCACTCGCGGCTCCGTCAATTCCGGAAAGCTCCGAAAAGGATTTGTTCTGGTAATGATCAGCGGCTAATTGATTAACGATTCGCTTCTTCTTCGTTCCCCGGAGAAACGTGAGATAAAAAAAGGGAAAAGAAAGAAAAAACGATTCCAGTCGGAAAAACAGTAAAAGTGAGAGTTCAGGGGTTTCATTAAACGAACTTACCGCGTTAAAATTATGAGTACTTGACTGTCGTTCGGCTAAATGGAACCCGACTAGCTGGCCGATAATTAACGCGACTCGATGGTTTTGTTTTACGCAATCGCCGTTTCACCTAGGAGAAAAACGTTAAGAGGCCCCTTAAAGCGCGATATACTGTCGTGAAATTTCTAGTTTATCGCGATGAAACTGTGGGATTATTATAACCGCGGCCTTACAATGCGCACTCGCGCAGTGTCTAATTGTAGAATAAATATTTCAAGGCGCGCCGTTAATGACACTTTTATCGATCGTAAATAACGAGACGGAAGAGTGGAATACTAATGAAACGAGGCGTCACTGGATTCTGACAAAGTACTTTCTCGCGTTTCCGCCTCGCGCGCCGGGGCTGCCCGGGACTGCGAAGTGTCTACCAATCGACTTATTTGGATTCCGGACATCGCGCTTAAAAACCACTTGTGCGCCACCAAAGAAGCCTGTAGGCCCGAGGCTGATCAAGAGATACCCCGCGCGTTTTACTCGTCCTTGCAACACGAAAGAAGTTTCTACGTCTGGCGCATTAATTAAGACAACAAAAGTCTACGGAGGACCCGAAGAGCGTTGATATAGGCGCGAAGAAGAATCTTAATTAAATGCCAAGCAGTGGCGTGGCAATGCCGGGGCTTATCATCGACCCCTTTCGCGAGCTCATTACGATCTATGGAGAATTTTATTTTGGCATAATTACATTTTCTGCTCATTTTATTTTACGGTCGCTTTTATGCCGACCGTAATGCGCCCTCTACGGGACTTCATTGAATTTTTATTACGTCCCGGGGACGCTTATTTGTTAGGCTTTTATTCAGATTCGGCAATTAAAATCGTCTCATGTTTTCGGACCGGGCATGATTCGTTTGCAAATTTATTACGTCGGAATGTAATAAATAAAATGCTCGGTATTCGTGCGCGCACGAAAGCTACTTTGTATGAATTAGGAAATAATTTCTGCGAACCACGCGTCGATGTACGCTTATTAAAACGCGAAAAATTCGCAGGCGAACTTTGCTTGCTTTCCGAGTGAAAACGTCGACGCGTAATTTTCCTTAATTTCTTCCAATATAGCAAGGAATTTTCGCGATGAATATTTTCCGTCAACGCTGCCGTAATTATGTTTTGCACATGCCGAATATTTCGCTCGTGTATTAATGAATTGAAACGTTCCTTTGGCGCATTGACGCGAAACTTGTTTCGCCGGTATGTAACCGTGTATTACATTTTGCAGAATAAAACTGAAACACAAACGTCGGAATGAAACGGGAAGGGCGGGAAAATTAAAGCCTTAGAAATGCCGCGGGAACAAGAACGAGAAGTGCTACTATTTTTCTTTATTTGTACCTTCTCGTGGCTTTGCATTGCGGCACAAATGAGAAGTTTCATCAATAATTTTCATCAGTCATTCAAATAGTTTTTCGCTGTACGTACTTTTTACCTTTGACAAATTGAATTTGCAAAAGAAACGGAAATGTGTTTCCAACTATCCGTCAATCAAATTTCCATCTTTGTGAGTTCATATTTTCCCTCATACCTCGCGACGCGCGCATTGAATATGTAAGACGTGTTTAGAGTTTTAAAAAGTGCCAAGAATATTGGAAGACATTCGTATTCGTAAGTTCGGAAAACCGAATTTACGATCGAGATAACCAGCCAGGATTCCGATCGTTTCCTCCGAAAAAAAAGTTGAAAAGTGCGCACCGATGTAATTTCTATAGCTCGGAACAAACGCGGATCGAAAGAATAAAAACAAGACAAAATTGCAGCGAGTTAATGACCGCCAAAGTTTCCGAGGCGAAAAACAAGGAAATAAATAATGAACGAGTTCCCGCGGAAATTCCAGGGAATTTCGAGAGTCCCCATTGTCCAGCTTTATCCGCGTTTTTCCGTGTCTTTTAGTTTTTCAGCCCTGTCGTTTTATTGCGTATCCCGGAAACGAGAGAGACACGAAGCGAGGACGTTCAACCCGGCACGAAAACGGGATAAGAAAAAGCGCAACGCAATCATATATAATATCCTCGTAAAAATGTACATTCATACACCGAAAACTAAGAGACGAGATGCCAGCGCGGAGGCACGTCGTAAAAGCACACCGAGAGAAAAAGATAATTAACGAGAAGACGAGAAGTATTACAAACGTACGTTTCCTTTTCGTATTAATGCGCAGCTCAAAATTTCGCGTGGCTCTTTTTGCTGCCGAAAAATAACGAGACTCATCGGCAATAATTGACCCGACAGTTTGGAAATTAGCGAGGATTTGAATTCATGAAATATTTATGAAAAGCTCGAGTTGCGCCTTTCGATTGACGAGCATTTTGCGAAAACTGTAGCTCGTGAATCTGTACGGCGCGATTCGTTTCACTTTTAGAGATAAAATGTAATCGAGTTTTAATACAGAATCTTTTGAAATAATCACGATGCCGAGGGGCGCGAACAAACAGCGCGAGCTTAAATTCCAGCTAATTGGAATTTCGACGTCCGCGGAGTTTCGTGCTTTTCGTTATTTTCTCGAGGGATGTTTCGGTACGCTATAATTTCTCGGCCTTAAACGAAATCGTTTCGCTACGCTCGTTCTTTGCCGAAAGAAGGAACAGAAGTACGTTAGCAAAGTCCCGATTTATCTCCCACCGGCGTGTAACGATACTTAGGCCATAATAAATGTTTGCGTGAGCATCCGAGAACGATCGTGCTCCCTCGCGTTCTCACCTTATTACTTGCGTGAATGTATATACGGTGTGCGCGATACAATGCTCGCTCGCAACAAGCGTCTTTCTGTACCTTACAAATTGCTAAAGTACGAGTTACAAGGAATTATATTTTTAATTACGTTGCCCCGTGCAAGTTTCGCCGACACTCGTTTCTGCATTGCGCGCGTGGGATTTCACTGCGCTATTTTTTTTACTGCAAATTGTTTACAATGCTGAGCACAGTTTTACGGATATTAACTTTACGCTGAACGATTTTCCCGTGAAATGTTGGTTTTCAGTTTTAAACTCTTTAATTCTGCACCTCTGTATCGATGGGATACATTCGGGAAAAAGATTTTTGTTGGCTTCAATTTACAAAGCATTTCGATGAACAATCTCTAGAGTGGTTCAGCTATAAACTTTTTGAATAATTGCCTTTTCAACAGTTAAAATGTAATGACAAATGCAAATGTTTTACTTCAATTACTCGGTGTACTTAAATTTTGTAAAACCGTTGTTTAACAGTGTATCGTATAATTAATTATACACTGTTTCTCGAACTGTTTTCTAACGCGTAAAATTGCGAACTACTGTCTAATTCAAAAATTAAAATCATATAAAACTAAATTCTAGCAGTTTTTACCAGTTCCAGACAATACCAATGTAGTCGCATAATCCTTAAAAGCACCGTATTATATTCCAGTACGTACCTGCAACAGAGAGAGAAAAAAATGCCGTTAGCGATAAAATTCTACCTCGAAACCGCAATTAAAACTAATTTGAGAGACGCGAGGGGAACAAGTGCAACACCCGGTATGAAATCCCGTCGTGAGTATAGTTGTCACGAGCAAAGGAAGAATATCCCGGCACTGCGGCAAGTAATCCGCATCTCATGGCCACTGCTCGAGCGCGGAAATATTTATATGCGCATCTTAAGCTGCGGACGTGTCAAAAACGATTATTAACGTGTCGGCATGGGTACCAGCGATAAGGGTCTTATGGCGCAAACGGCCGATGGGGGATGAATCCTCTCACACAGAGGAGACAGCGGAGACGGCTGACGTTTATGACGATCGCTGCGCATTAAATAAACAGGAGCGCTGCCAATCCCGCTCCTCCGAATATTATTGGCCGTCTTACTTTCCCCAAACCCAAATTTCGTCACCGGGAATGACCCATTTCGAACCCGCGACCACTAAATCATACTTTGCCGGCTCGCCAGCATTTTTCGATACAAAAAGCGATAAACACTTCGCGCGGATAGAAAAAAATTACTTTTCGAAAAACGAGTTTTCCCCTGATTTATCCCTCGCGGGTTTTTTGCATCCGTTTTTTTCTTAAGGTGGATCGATACTTTAATGCAAGGGCGAATTGAAAAAAATATTGATAATGCAACATAATTAATTACATTTAATATGTGAGTATAATTTATTCAACAATATCTTCTTCTTCATGAAAAAAAATACGCGAGTGAAAACATTGTACAAAAATGCTCGTGACGAACAATTGCAAATTTTAACAGTTTTTTAAAAGAAAAATGTTTATTTCTTAGTTAATTTGCATGTTCGGTTATTTATATTGTTCACAGGACTATTTGC